>BQNB010179204.1:0-12795 GCA_026074375.1 Tanacetum coccineum | reverse complement strand
GAATCAAACTAACCCACATGCAGGTACTTCAGAAGTGACTAATAGTGCAGGTACACTACAAACTCCTAATGCAAATGCTTCTAAGGAAGAAGCTGAGGCTGGGGAGCTTATTGTTGTGCCTACAGCAGTCAGGCAAGTTGGACCAAGGAAGTCTTCTACTTATTCAAAGGTAGAGGAGTTTTTCACAGAGCTTCAAAACCTTAAAACACAAGAGAAGGAGGCTTATTCTACTGGCATTTTAGAAGATACTCTTGAAATTCTATCTTTTAGAAGAGAATTGGATGACCTTGCTCAAACGCATTTACAGGAAGTACCTAAGAACAAAGCTACCAGTACTAACTTACTTAATTCTGGTAGTGGAATAAATGATGCTCAACCTGCTGATCAAGATGATTCAGATATGCCAGAGCTCACAATCTTTAACAAACCTCAGAAAGGGATTTTTGACGAAGTTTCTTATAATGAAGAGGGTATGGTCTATGATTTCAAAAACCTACCAACAGAAGTAGCTGTTAGTCCCATTCCTACTCTTAGGATTCAGAACATTCACCTATAAAGCCAAATACTTAGCAATCCTAAGTCATCTGTGCAAACTAGAAGCAGAGTGAAGCAAACTTCAGGAGCACATTCACTTGTAAGTTATGTTTAAAAGCAACAAAGGAACAATCACAAAGATCAACAGCATTGCTTGTTTGCCTGCTTCTTATCTTAGGAGGAACCTAAAAAGATTTTTAAAACTCTACAAGATGATAGTTGGGTTGAAGCTATGCAAGAGGAATTATTACAGTTTAAGCTGCAACAGGTCTGGATTCTAGTAGATCTACCTCAGGAGCAAAGGTGATTTGGAACAAAATGTGTATACAGAAAAAAAGGGATATGTAAGTGGGTGTAGTTGTCAGAAATAAGGCAAGATTAGTGGCCCAAGGTCACAGACAGGAAGAGGGTATTGACTATGATGAGGTTTTTGCTCATGTGGCTTAACGAAATGAAGCTATCAAGTGATTTTTATTTTTTACCTTTGCTCATTTATGGGGTTCATAGTATTACCAAATGGATGATAAAAAGTGCATTTCTGTATGGAACTATAGGATGAAGAGGTATTATGTTTCTCACCTCCTAGTTTTGTTGATACTGATCATCATAAGCAAGGTTTTTATTAAGGTTGTCAAGCTTTATATGGATCTACATAACGCTCCTAGAAACTTGGTATAGCTTACTCTATTAAAATTTTCTTTGAGATGCATGGATAAGGAGGGGTACTATTGACAAGAATTTGTTTATTAAAATAGGACATGAAGGTATCATGTGTGCAAGTGTTATGGTTATGATATCATTTTTGGCATTACTGAAGTCTTGGTGGATGATATTTGAGGCCTTGATGAAAGGCAGATTTCAAATGAGTCTATGGGTGAACTCAAATTCTTCCTTGGATTGCAAGTCAAACAAAAGACAGATGGATTTTATTTCTCAAGACAAGTATGTTGCAGATATGCTAACAAATGTTTGAACTTGCAATGTTGATAACTGCAATAACCCCAATGGGAACCAAGATGGCATTGACAAAAGATGAGGAATCTGATGATGGGATGTACACTTATATAGATCAATGATAGGTTCTCTCATGTATTTAACTGCCTCTAGGCCTGATATAATATTTGCAGTATGTGCTTGTTCTCGTTTTTAGGTTACTCCCAAGACTTCACATCTAAATGCTGTGAAGAGAAATCTTTAAGTACCTTAAGGGCAAACCTAATTTGGGCTTATGGTATCCTCGAGAATCACCCTTTGACCTGGATGCTCTACTTAGATAATGACTATGTTGGGGTAAATCTTGACAGGAAATCCACAACCGGTGGTTGTCAATTTCTTAGAAGAAGATTAATTTCATGTCAATGCAAGAAACAAACTATAGTGGCTACCTCTACAACAAAAGCTTAATATGTAGCTGCTTGCAAGTTACTCTGACAAGTGTTGTTGATTCAAAATCAAATGCTTTGGGACTATGGGTTTCAATTTCTGATATTACCAAAAATCCCACATCATAATGAAAGCACAATTTTTCTACATTGTGAAGAATCCGGTGTTTCACTCAAAGACAAGCAATAGAGATTAGACACCAATTTATACGAGGTTCTTATGAGAATGAGAAGGCTCATTATGGGTAGAGAAAATTCACACAGAATTCAATGTAGCTAACCTATTGACCCAAAGTTTTTGAATGGTCCAAGGTTCAATTTCTTAGTGGTTAATATTAGTATGATAAATCCATAGTTACATTTCAGGGGAGGATTAAAATGTATAGTTTGTCATCTAGTAATACTAGTTAGTAGAATTAATTATGATAGGTTATAAAAAATTCTAGTAGTTATTAGCATATAATAGATCTAGTAGCATAGAGTTTTCGAATAGTTTGTAGTATGTTTTGTATGTGGCTTAACATGTTCAGGACATACTTAGATTGCAAGAAGGATTGGAGTATGGATTAAAGTCGAATTCAAGTTGTGCAAAAGTTAATTCTGGTATTGTCAATCATTAATTTTCTGGTAGTTTTTAATTAGATAATAACTGTAAGCTTATTGTTAGTTCTGACAATATATTGTTAATACTGGTTGACCAGACTTAAGTCTGGTAGGCCAATATTAATACTGGTGACTAGTCGTTAGTACTGTTTGGTCTAACAACTTTGACTTTTCTTTAAATATGACCGTTAAAGCAAATTGCGGGTATATTTAAGCGGATAATGATACCAATTGGATAATTACTGTTTTCACTCACCTAAAATAGTTTTCTTCATTAAAAAGAGACTATTCTCTCGAAGGGCCAATTGATTTTTTTTCCGCATATAAAGTCAATTAGCAGATACAATCAGTACTAAGTTACCTACACGAGTCAAACCCAGTTTATAATAACCAAAAATCACAACCTCTCTACTACGGTTTCAAAGAAGGCTTCAATGTAATACTCGACAACATAACCAAGTGGGTTTCTTAAAGAAACCTTAAAGAACTGTACAGAGTACAGGGTTTGCAGAGATAGATATTTTTTAAAAGGTTATGAAAATTCAGTATGCCTTGTACCCACAATCCCAATATCCATGACTCCCTAGTCAAACTGTTTTGGCAGACTTGCAACTGCCAACAACCTCTTGATGATGGGGCTCTAGAAACTAAGACAACCATAGTACTCTTGAGTATACAATCACTGAGGCATCTGTTCGAAGTAAGCTTCAATTAGCAAATGCTTCGGGGAATTTCAATTGTTGCAAATAATGAAATTTTTGAGGGGGGTCAAGGGTAATTTGGGTATCAATTGATGGTACTTTTAACATTTTGGAAATGTTCATTTATACACCTCAATGGAGATTTTAGTCCATCATATTTTACACTGTATGAGTCCTACACAGTGGTAGCAATGGGGAACATTTTGGTAGCAATATTGCGACTGCTTTGATTTGTCTTTCTACTGGCAGGATTTATAACTTTTCAAAATTAATCTTTGATGAATGGTGGCAAAAAAAAAAAAAAACCTTTGAAACAGTAAAAGCTACAGTTTTTGATGTTCCCTCGATTTTTCTACAAAATGATTTTGGAAATACAAACTAAGAGTATAAAACACCCTTATTTTGCTATTGTATGTGACCAAAAATGATTTTTGGGACACCATTGAAAAGCGGGTTTTAGAAGGGTTACCAAGACCTTTGTTGCCTGCAAATGTTTGCAGTTGTTGTTGTCTGGATCAGAGTCAGACAAGCAGATCAAGCTGTGATTCTACCCTCACCTTCATAAACCATTCCCCATCTTCAATCTCCACCACTATGATATTCTGCAACCAAATGAGTCTCGACGTTAACCTGTGCTGAAATCAACAACTCACCCTAACTCACTTTCACCTGAAACTGACAATGAACCCATTGAGCACACTTTTGAGCAACCATTATCTGAACACCAACCACTTTCACCTAGACAGGAAACTAAAATTCCACAATCTCAGGATCTTACTCACCCTCATGTGGCAGAAAAAAGAACTATGACAGTGGATGACCTGCTTCAATTGGTTCCCAAGTTGATAAACAACGTTGGATAGGTTTGGAGAAAGAAAGAACTAAAGCCAGGACTAAGCTGAAATGGGAAAAAGCAATTGTGAAATTGGTGAAGAATGTAAAGAAGATGGAAGTTGTTCTCAAAAGGAGACATGTGGTTCTCACTGATTCAGAGGATGAGGATGCTGAAAATTCTTCCAAACAGGGGAGGAATTTACAAGAGGAAGGTTTGGATAAAATGGTCAGGTCTATTGTGAAGGAGTAAATCAGGGATTTGTGACTCCCACACAAGCGGCAAAACTTCCGGGGATGGCAGATATTAGTCTGTAAGGATTGGAAGCATCTGAAATCATAGCTAAAGTCATTACTCAAAGAACCAAGTACCTACACAACGAATGTTAGATGGATTGTGAGGAAATATGGATGCTGATGATGAAGTTAATACAGGTGAAGGAATTAATACTGGTTTCACAGATGTTAATACTGCCTTTGAAGAAATTAATTCTGGTAATGAAAGCATAATTCACTCTCCAAAGAAAGGTCAAAGAGAAGGAAAGGCAGTGCTTGAAGAAATATCTCAGTCTAAAAAGATAAAGAAACAGATCAAAGAAGAGCAAGCTAGTTTGGCAGAAATAGTAAGACTTCAAGCTCAAGAGGAGGCTGAAAACTATGATTTTGAGACTCCCATACAAGGCAAAACTTTAGGTGAGGCAGATATTAGTCCTAAAGGATTAGAAGCAGCTGAAACTCTAGCTAAAGTCCTTACTCAAAGAACCAAGACCTACACAAGGAAAGTTAAGACTGGATTGAGGAGGAAATTGGATGCTGATGAAGTTAATACTGGTGAAGGAATTAATACTGGTTTCACAGATGTTAATACTGCCTTTGAAGAAATTAATTCTAGTAATGAAAGCATAATTCCCTCTCCAAAGAAAGGTCAAAGAGAAGGAAAGGCAGTGCTTGAAGAAATATCTCAGTCTAAAAAGACAAAGAAACAGATCAGAGAAGAGCAAGCTAGTTTGGCAGAAATAGTAAGACTGCAAGCTCAAGAGGAGGCTAAAAATGCAAGAAAAGCTGAACTGGAAAGACAGGATGCATTAATTGCAAAGAGAGTGCAGGATAAGTTAGAACTCTCTGAAACTTAAAAGAATAGGATGGCTCAAATACAAGAAGTTGTAAAGTACTATACAAAAGAAGATTGGGATTCAGTAAGAGCCAAGCTGGAAGCAAATAGAGATCTGTCTAGAAAAGTGTTATCAATTGATTTCTCTAGTGATGAGTTTGCTAAGAAGATGGTGGAGTTAATCAATGAGAATAAGAGGTTGTACAAAGAACAAAGAGAGAGAGAGATAGAAGAAACATACCTATGACTCAAGCTGAGCAAAGGGAGTACATGATCAAGTACTTAAAAAGCCAAGGTAATAACTGGAAAATAGGTCAGCTGAAGTAGTTGAAACCTGATGAGCTTGAAGAAGAGTTTGATAAGTGTTTGTTAGGTGAAGGTAGAATAGTTAATTCCTTCATAAACTCAGAGCTTTGATAAGCAGTTCAAAGTTGAAGAGAACAGGTATAAATCTTCAAGCAAAGGTGTTTAAGAAACAAAAGATTACTGATGTTCCTGATGTTACTAAAGATGAGTCTGTATAAAGAGAGAAGAGGAATTTAAAGTCAAATCCTAATTTTTGATGATACAATATAAAGGAAAATCTTTTGGCAGGAATGGTTTCAGTAAGAACAAGTCTGAATCTGCAAGATCCGATACTGAGGAGGATGTAGAAGGCTTACCATGGTATGAAAGAGTGGATGAAATTCTTCAGAGGGTTTCAAATGGGTTAAATCCCACAAGGATCAGCAACCTAAAAATTTTTAAGTGGCATATTCTTAAGACTGGTATGAAAAGAGCTTATCAATTCATCATGGGAAGATACACACAAAATGTATTATATGTGAATTTTCAAGGTTTATTAAATGACTTACAAGAGATGATATTAAGGAGTTGTACAGACTGATGATGTTGAAGTATGGAGATAGCAGGCCTGAAGAAGAATATGAAAGAGATTTATGGGGGGATTTAAAGACCATGTTTAATCCACCATCTGCAGAGGATGCTGTTTGGAGTTTAACACATCAACAAAAGGTACTCAGTTGGAGATATTTTCATAGTTGTTTTGTTCATTGTTTAACTTCGGAGGCTGCACACATTTATATGCTGACTGAAGTCAAGTATCCATCACCATCTAGAGTTTGTCAAACTATGCTTGAAAAGAGACTTATAGGAGATAGAAAGATGAGGCATCTGTGATACAACGTTTGAAGTAATTGAAGGACAAGCTCAACAGCAATAAGTTTGGTGTATGTTTGAAAGAATTTTCAGTACTTTGGTATATGGATTGGAGAGCTGAATATGTGAAATGGAGTTGAGAAGAATAACACTTGGTGTAGGTGCTTTGCACTAACACAACAAATGGTGTTCAGTTCACCATGCCTAACCTGCATTAAGAACTGACTTGACCACAGGGGTACGAATTTGTGGAAAGTATTTCTCAAATCCGTTTTATATGGTCTATACGGGCTCTGCCAATAAGTGTTATGGTTGTCACCTCACCATATATTTGTGTTCGTAAAGAGTGGCTAGCCCACAAGACTTATAGCTTATCGGTAATGGGATGTGGAAATCCATTTTACATGGTTGACAGTTTACCAAAAATTGGTTGTAATCAACTTACCACATGATTCAACTTTCAAAAAGTTGAAATGGTTACTAGTCACCAGGTGATGATGCCATGATTCACCAAAGGATTAGCTAGCGTAGAGCAATACGGTTACTTGGCATATAGGCTTTTCAAATCGTTTGATAGATGTTGATTTGCTATAAAATCATTATGGTAATTCAAACTCACCATGTTTCACGTACTAAGTGTTGGAAAGGGTTATCAATGTACTTGGTTTATAAACCAAACTTTGATACTCAAGATTAATGGCTAACCGGTATAAGAAGACATCTAAATCTATTTTTAATTTTCAATGATTTACCTCTCCTTTATTTCCTTTTCCCTCTGGGACTTAACAAACCTGGATGTGATGAGAATAGACTGAAAATTTATGACTGATGTAAATATAGTCAATGTTGCTGCTATCTGTTGCTGAAATGAATCGTATGTTGCCTAATGTGATAGACATGTAGCTGTGAAGTGGTTGGTCATGATGTTTATAGATTAGATGTGTAAATACCAAGTAGTGATGATTTAAAGAATTGCTGATAGAAATTAAGAAACTGCTTATACAAGACAATCATCATGTTGCAGTTCAAGAATAATTCCAAAGAAAATGCTCACAACATCCTCAGGAAGCTCATAATAAAGATACTCAAAGAAACTTGAAGTTCACAAGTGAAGATCAAGTTAGGAGAGGATTGTTAGGGATTAATGGCTAAACAGGATTATGTATGGTTGTTATAGAGTTAAGCTATGTAGAATAGTTAAGTTTGCTAGTACTAAGTTCAGTCTGGCCAAGTTAGTAGATATAGTTAGTTACTGGTCTGTAAGTCAGGGCCCCCGTACCTATAGTTAGTACTGGTCTTGTCTAGTTAAGTCTGGTAGTTATCAGGATAGTTATCTTAGAGATATCTTAGGAAAGGATATGCATTATCTTTTCACACGTTTGTAAAGCCCATTAAGGTTTCCTTGGTGTATAAAAGGAACCATTACAGGCATAATGTTTTGTGTGGGATTAGAATCACTAATAGAAGTTTAATTGCTAAATAGCAATGTATTTACATTGTGTTCTTCTTAGTACTTGTGTTTAAGATTCCGCCATTAGGACATAGTCTTCATTGTTATTTTATCATATAGTTTGTATTTGGATTTATTCAAGTTAGCTATTGTCTTATAAAAGGCTAAACAGATCCAAGACTTTGGACCTACAAAAATAAATTAGTAGAAAAATCTTGGGGATAGTAAACACATGAAAGTTAATGTGTGATTTTTGGGAGAATTTATAAAGGTTAGTAGGTAAGGTTTAGAAAATGGTAAAGTTCACTAAAATTCTGCGTTATCGGGTAAATTATGGAACTTTGAAAAAGTGAGTAAACGAATTGGTTAATGTTGGGCATGGTGTCGGGGTGACCCATGAGGGTAATTAAATACCTTAGACATCCATCATATGATTGTTAGATGGGCGTAAGCTTTTGTCTTAGTCGCGTGTAACACGTATTGTTTTGATTGTTTAGTTTTGTGCAAAGGAGTTTGGAATTGCTTAAGCATCAGGTGAGTTTCATAGTCCCTTTTTTACTTTGTTTTAAATTGGGATGGAAATGATGCTAAGAGTTTTGAAATGGTTTTAATTGCTGTGATTATGTGTTTTGATTGAGTGTGGACATTATGTGACTGTTATATGGCTTGTTGTGTATATTTTTTTGATTTTTATTTTATTTATTATGAATTAAAAACAAATTTAATCTAATTTAAATATTAAAAATAGAAAACTAATTACTAAAATTTTGGAAAATTTAGGAAAAATACTTTGAAGTATTTAAAAACAAGGAAAATTAAAAACTTTAAACTTTGCTGAATGAATAAGCAGTTAATAAGCAAAACAGCCTAATAAGCTAAAACAAAAAAAACGTGCATAAGTAATTAATAGTGCAATAGGATGACAGAAAAGTCCCAAGGGCGCTAATGGTAAAGGGTGTGTGTGTTGAGGTGTTGGTGTATGAAGGGGAGGTCACATGTTCGACCCCTGTGGCTTCCTTTTTATTTTTTTTATATTTTTCTTTTTGAATAAGCTTAAGAACTAAAAAATAAGCATTTTTAATAAAAGGACTTTTTTATGAAACTCACTAATAAGCTAGCTTATGCTGATTAAAGATGACAGAATTGACTAATTTATACTAATAGAACTAAAAAGCTAAACTGTTTGGAATTTAAGACTCAAATAAGCAAAAGATAAGCAAATAAGCTAAATACTATTAACTACAAAGACTTAATAAGCAAATAATGACAGAAAGAAACTAACAAAACTGGCGAAAAAACTTTTAAAAGCTTAAAGGAAAAATGGCTTAAACAAACAGATTCAAAGGGCAAATGGCCAACTTTTAGCTTAAAATTTAGACGGAAATAGTGCTTGTAATAAGATGCAGACCAAAAACAGATTAAGCTTGTTATTCAAAGAGCTTATACTCTCAAAATCAGACCTTAAATCTAGCTTAAACTGATCTAACTTGACTGATGAAAATGAGCTTTTTAAAACTTTGCAACTGAAAATTGCTAACTAAGACAGAATTTTACTCGACCCTTCAAGACAATTGCACACTTGATTTAACTAACTTCTACTACATTATTAGACTTAGAACAAACATCAAAACAACATCTAAGGGCCATGAATCAAATTTTAATCAAATAAGCTAAAATTCCACTTAAAAATACCACAAATTCAAACCTAAGCTACAATAAACTTTAAACTTAATATTTAGACTTTTTAGACCTACAATAACTGACTATTAGGCTAAGTTTAAGCTTGTAAAAGTTGGTTTAAGGGACAAATAGGCCTAGGCAGCACTAACTAGTGTTTGTGCTGCTTGTGCCAAACACCCCTTTAAGACTTGGTTTCGCATTTTTACACTACCATTGGATAAAATAAGCTAAAACAAATATAGTAATAGACAAATAAAGATCAAATAAGCAAAATCCAACAGAAATTAAGCACAAATAAGCATAACAATAAGCTGAACATAATTAAGCTAATAATAAGTGAAAATGAGAAATAAGAACTAGTACCTTTATCCCAGCCAAACAGGGAATCACTGCTCATTTAGAGCATAAATTTACAAGCTCTAGCTTGTTTTCACAAGCTAGTGAGGTCTATAAGCCCTTCCCAAACTGGCTTATCATCCAAATTAGAAGCTTAGGTATTTTTGAGGAGAATTTAAGTGAAAGTTTAAACTCAGTTAAGTTTTTGAAGACTTAACTGAGTATTAGAAAGCTTATGTAGTATTAAAGAGCTTTTTAGAAGCTTATTAGGAGATTATGACTTATTCAAACCATATTTTCATAAAAGAAAAACATAAATAAAGCTCAAATTTAAATCAAAAACTAAATTTTATTGGAACTTTAAGGAAATTACAATGCTTAAAAGAGAAATTACATTAAAAGAAACTAAAAGCTACTAAAACGCTATAAAATTACTACCAGATTAAGCTAAAAACTACTCCCCTCTTTGTGTGATCAAGCCCTCTATATATAGGGGTGAGAGGAACCTTCTAGCCTTCTAGGATGCTCCCCATATTCTAATCTTGGCCCTTAATCACTAACCAACTTCAATCCATCAAATATGAGCCATTGGATAAAGTGCCACGTCTCTCAGCCAATCAATTTGCTGGGGATTGCTAGCGTGGTTATTAAAGATGTCAGACGTGTCAGGATTATGCTTCTAGAAGTACTTGATGCATGGAATTGGATGATTTACCCTGGTTTTGTGAAAAGGGTGAAAATGGAGGGAATGTAGGAGGGATAAACAGTACTTTTGACCCCAAATGTTTATATCTGTTGACTTTTGATCGGGTGTGGGTTGGGCTTTGACTTGGAATGAACTGGGCCATGATAATGTATTAAAGAGAAATGACTTGTAATATTATTAAAAAGCATTAGAGATATAGTCTTGATAATTAGCTGACCCGACCCAATAAGTGGTGCCCAGAGTTGGTCCATAGAAAAAAGGGTATGCCTTACTGCTTTGATTTTCCTCAAGCGCTCTCTCCATTCCCGTGCTTATATTTTGTCCTTTTGGCTTGATTATTTGTCCTTTTGTGATTTATCCGTTACTTGTTATTAGAAGCCCAATATTGATCTCGAGTTACGTAGGTTATTTATATACCGTAAATACAATAAACACGATATATAAAATGGTACCTCAGTGTATATGTGTGTGACCCCATAGGCTCACATGTGTCTAGCCATATAATTATTTATTATGACATGAGCATACTCCAACAGCTCCCACTTGCGCACGTCATAATAATCAAGTAATTATACAAGCAAAGGTTAGCGTCTAGCAACACGCCAATGCCCCTAGAGACATATGAGGATAGTTTCTTAAACATCTCATTTAAATGGTTTAGATATCAATCATCCTTTTGTTACAGATACTATGTTGAACATTTTGACATGGATCATAAGTCATTCTTATGTTTAACAATTCTGTTTCTCGATATAGACATTGAACTAGATTACCAAATCAATCAAGTATCATCTTAATTATATTTGGGTGTGGCCATACATACATCTGTTCAAATCATCGAGGGGCCAAATAGTATCTTTCTTCATAACATGTGGAGTAACAAATCCTATTTTGACTGCACATGTCTGTTATGTGTTTCATATCCCTCTTGAAAATGGCCTTTATAGCAGCCTTCAACAGGTCAGCGTTGAACCATATCAAAGATTGACATTCCACACACACAAAACCTACTTGCATCTCAAGTCTGAGGATGAGAGACATAACCACTTGCGAGATTCACTATTGACACTGATCCATGTAGTGAATACTCGTAGGTTGGGTCAGTCCAATGTTCATCCAATGAACAACATATGAGTTTGGCGGTATCATCCATTAATATTCATATATGAATATGACCAAACACTCACATTTGCCTTATTTCAATGATACTCCCGTATCATTAACTGACAATGGACGATTTAGAATAAATAAATTATTCATGGAATTAAACATGCTAATATAGAACACAATTGTATAAATGAAGACGATCATACCAGGTATATCAATTCATTGTTTAATACAACTGCTTAATGTTCCATTATCCAAATACTAAAAACAGATATACACGAGACTACTAGCAGGTCGAAGTTCAATGTTCCTAGCATGATAAACATGTTTGGTACAAGACATTGACTTTGTAAAAAGTACCAACTAAGCTGTCATTTGAGTGAACTTTGAGAATACTTGTTTCAAAACTCACAGGCAGTAAAGGTTTTGAATGATACGATGATTGTCATTTTGTATATGTGTGTTCATGTGCTATTACAATAATACTAGCATCACCACCATACATTACATAGGTTGTTTGAAGCAAGCAAAACTACCTATATAAGACAATCTTCTTAACAGCTTCCCAAACTGTGAAGCATTCTTATTCTTTAATGAATAGTACAACAATGCTTTCAATCAAGCATGTCCAGTCAGCAGTATTATCATTTATGATGAAAATCCTGCCATGACTAGGATTGAGAATCATCTCAATCAAAATAATCATTAGTGTGTGAACTCAACACTAATCTCCTTATTAAAATCCGTAAACTATTAACATGTCTTTAATCCTTTGCATGCCTTTTAGAATGTTCTTTCATTAGTAGTCTAATGACTTTCACTTAGTTACTATGGTTGTAGGATTATCTTGCATTTATGCAAGTGTTACAATTAGTCTAATACATTTCATGACATGCATAATGAAACCTTTAGCTAAACTAAACGTTTTCATGCATGTGTTCAACTCATCAGGTGAGATAGAACTTTGAGTTTTGCTCAATGAGGTGTCATATTGTGTTAGACTTATTAATCACGTATGTTTATCTTAGTAAACGTATGCTCTAAGGTTACATGTTTTGTTTCTTATATTTGTCGATAGAAATATTATTCCAAACTAAGGATTAAAATCTAGCTTGGGTGAAGTATTATTTCCAATATGTTGACAACATATAAGATATAAGAAAGACAAAACATAATGCTCCGACTAGCTTTAAGGT
>BQNB010179201.1:0-12795 GCA_026074375.1 Tanacetum coccineum | reverse complement strand
TAAACTATTATTCACTTTACAATTTCATTTTAAACTTTTATATATAAATAAAAGTTTTATACAATTTTATTCATTTTAACAAAAACATAACACACGTCTTCATCACTCTCTCTCTCTCCCAAATAATCCTGCCACAGCCGCCCCACCTCTGGCCACCGCCCGCCACCAACCGCCGCCGTCGCCGGAAAACTTTTCCGGCGTACTTTTCTGGCCGAATTCAAAAATGGTTCTCACCAACGGATCTACCCGACCCCCCATGTCACGCGCCACCACTCGCCACCCCACTATCACCATCGTCACCCCCATCATCCCAACGACAGCCCCACCATCCCCACCACCGTCATCATCATCATCATCATAACATCACCAACCCACTGCCATCATCACGCACATGCTGCGTTTGGTTTTCTATACACGCACAGGGTGCATTTGGTTTTGTTATACACGCAACAAGGATGCGTTTGGTTTGCACCAAAATGGGGTGCGTTCGGTTGGGCTTAACAACAACAGGGATGGGTTTGGTTTGGGTTGTCACGAAAGAAAAGGGGTGCGTCAGGTTTGGTCATATCCACCTCAAGGGTGTGTTGGGATGGGTGGCAGCCACCCAAAAAGGGTGTTCGTTTGGTGGTTCAGCAGCAAGGGCTGCGTATGGTTTTTATTTCATAAGAAAAGGGTGCGTTCGGTTTTCATAATCCATTAGGGTGTGTCGGTTTTGTTTTGGCAGCCGAAGAGGGTGGCAGCCGCCACCATTAGGGTACGTTTGGCTGTTAAATGGCCTATAGGGTGCGTTTGTTTTAGTAAAACACCACTAGGGTGTGTTTGGCTCGGGGTTTCGCACCACAGCGGGGACATTTGGCTGTGATAACACCAAACAAGAGTGTTTGGTTTTGACAGAAACACCAGGGGCGTGTTTGGGTTAAGGGAAACATAAAAAGGGCAATTCGCACCCGAAGGGTGCGTTTGGCTGTGACAGCCCCAAAAGGGGGTGTGTGTGGCTTTGCTCAGAAAACCAAAAGGGTGTATTTTGTTTAGAGACTAATACCATAGCTCACGATGGTTTTACACCGCAGTGGATGCGTTTGGTGTTAGATAAAAACAATTAGGGTATGTTTGATTGATCTTATTACCACAAAGGGGGCGTTTGGCTGTTAAACAGCCCATAGGGTGCGTTTGGCTGTTAAAACAACCCACAAGGGTGCGTTTGGTATAGCAGAAACACGGATAGGGGTGCGTTTGGTTGCTTGAAAACGTACCAGGGGTGCGTTTGGTTTCGGGTTAAACGGATTAGGTGCTTGTGGTTTAGCATAAAACAGACAAGGGTGCGTTTTATAATCAACACGAAAAGGGTGCGTTTGATTTTGCACCACAAAAGTAATTCGATTATTTCGTTTAATTTTATTGAGTTAATCAAATTTTGAGTGAAATCCGAGTGAAACTTGCGGCGTCTACGTACAAAAATGTATAAATTTCTAAAACGGGATTAATATTAATCAATAAGTAATATTAGAAGAGTTTTTGAGCTAAAAACAAAACTTGGCCGGGTTTTTTTTTTTTTTTTTTTTTTTATTGTAACTGGTCATTTTGCCAAAAAAACCGGCACTTTGGATTCGGAGGTGAGAATATTGAAAGTTAGATTTTGGTTACAAAATATAAACAAATTAAAATTTTTACGGACAAAGACGTTATGATATAAAACTGACCTTATTTAACTCCAATAACGAAGAAACTGGTGTGAAATCCGGAATATATCAGTTTAGTTAGGAAAATAGGTTATTTTTAATATCTATTAAATCTGAAACAAATTTATTAATTACAGGAATTTGAGCACTTCGAGTCCGTTTCGGGCCTCCGGCGAAACACTAAAAGTTGTTTCGTAATGGATCGTTTTACTTTGCCGTGAGATACTTTGTCGGTTTTAAAATTGAGATATAGCGGGTCAAAACTAAAGGTCAACGGATATTTTAATTAATATTAATACCTTATGAATACGATTTTGAGTGATAAAATAAGGTCGGTTAATATATTATTTCAATTAATTATTTTTAAGACCATTGTTCGGTTCTCAAAACGAAGATCCTAAAAATAGTAACTTTCTGAAAAAATAATAGACAAATTATGATTGGACGGAAAACCAATATACAAACATATAAAATACAAAGGGATAAGGTTTAAAGACGGCAAGTGGGATTTCTCATCACATGTCTGTAAGTAAGTAAGACAAATAAAAATATGATGAATTCGTCTTTGCGATGTTTCGCATCGTGATCGTATTAAAACTTGTATATAATCGAGCGACATAATTATGAGGTAGAGATGTATGCAGATTCGGTTGTAATTTATTTGGATAATTTGATCGTGGTCTTTGATACACGGTGAGTTCATAGCCACGTTTTACATGATTTTAACATATAATTTTTTGGGTTAGAACATTCTTGTTACAAATTCAATACGTGTTTAATTTTAAACTCGCATACGTGCTCATTTATACCACTGTATTGCATACATGTTTACAAACCACTTACTTGATTTGATTTCCAATACTACATACACACTCTTGGTCTAGGAGATAAAATACTTGGTTTTTAGTTTTTTAACGTAAAAACAACATACAATACTTTTATGAATTACGGATTAGCTAGATTTTTATGTTATTATGAGTGATTTCAAAGCTGAGGGTGCCAGGTGGGGGCATCCGGTGTAGGCACACATAACGTAATCAAATGCTGAGGGTGTCGAGGTGGGGGCATCCCCGGTGTAGGCACAAGACAGTAACAATAATTTCAAGTGCTTGAGGGTGTCCAGGGGGGGTCACCGTTAGGCACATGTAAAGTAATTCAATCAGAGGGTGTCCAGGTGGGGACATCCGGTGTAGGCACTTGGCAATTATTTCTGTAGCGCATCATTTCATGTGCTTAGAGTAATCGAAATCATTATTTTTATACTCACCTGTATATTTACATGTGCCCTTGAATAGAGTGGCAATACAAACTTGAAACATTCTTGGTGACATTAAATTGCACATAGAGCATTATTATAAATATTTGGGATAAGATTGGTACCTTATTGGAGACATTAAATTTGGTCATGCATTCTTTAAAAATCATTGGAAAGATTGATACTTTTAGTGACATAAAATGTGTCGTGCATTCTTTATAAATCTTTAGGATTTTTACAAGGTACTGTGATGACACAGTGGACAAATACATTCAATTGAAACTTAAATTCATATTTAAACTAACCTATGAACTTACCAACTTTATGTTGACTGTTTTAAGCATGTTTTTCTCAGGTGATATAGATACTTGGCTTACTTGAAGTGCATTGGAGTCTATGCATTTAAGTTTTTCATGGTGATGCAATTATGGGACAAATGTTATTACAATTTCAAAGAAATCAACGAGATTATTTTGCAAACGACACATTTAGAGGTCGTTCTCTTATATCTAGCGGTGTGTATTATGAAGTAACTCTCCCGGACGTACTTTCGTTGCGACACACATTTTTGGGGGTGTTACAGATTGGTATCAGAGCACTGGTTATAGAGAACTAGGTTGCATATTTTACCCCCTAACAAAACCTTTTTCCATAAACATTGCATCACATCAAACATTTTCAAAGTGCATACACGCTACTTGCTTATGTGCTATTACGTGCTGCATTAAGTGCTTACGTGACATACATATAATATAATATATATTATGCTTGCATTCCTTTTGCTAATATCGAACAGCTTATTTAAAATGAGGTTATTATATAAATAACACAGAAGTTATTTATAAGACAATGGGTTCTCACAATGGTATCATTTACTCCTTAGACCATTGTGAGTTGGCACAATGGTCTAACTTCGTTCTCAAGACATTGTAAGTTAACAATGGTCTCATTTTCGTTCTCAAACATTGTAAGCTAAACAATGGTGCTCATAAAATAATATTACTTCATAAATTTCTATCATAACGTATTACACGGAGCCGTCAAAATTTTTGTTTACATGACATTATGTATGAATCTAAGATTACAAGTCTTGTATGAAGGTCCGAAACTTGTATCATGAGGATTGATATGATAATTGCTATTTTAACAAAGCCGACACAGTTCTGTTACATGGATTATTGTAATAAATCTAAGTATTACAAGTCTTGTATGGGCGGGACTTGTAATAGGAGGATTTATATGATAATTGCTATGATTGACTCGTTCATAAAGACTTTTACCTGGTTTACTTTAACCGAGTACTCATTGACTATCTTGAACTCTAGGTCGATTTCTCTGATAGTTTGACTCCCCGTCTCAGAAGACGAGTTTTAAACACTCGTCCCATACTCATTAGAGCACATGCATCGTCATGTCATCCATCACCTTGAGGATTATGTGAGTACGCGTATTGCATCGAGAATTATTAAGTAGGATGATTTATAATCTATTTATTTGGAAGTGATTGGGACGCCTCATCATTTAAAATAAATTAAATTGTAAAGCACCAAACCAGAAGTTTATCATTCATATTTTACATAAATTGGCAGAGACGCTTCTTTATGTAAATAAGAAATTATAAATGAGTGGGCTTAATGGTATCCGATATGACACGAGTATGAACCTGAAATCGATAATCACCAGAATCCGTTAAAAGGGTCTAGAGACACAATCGTGTCTTGCCGCTTAGCAGAATCTTAAGGCCTCGCTTGGAACTACCTTATCTTATTCTTAAGTTGTTACTTTTGCGATTGCAAATCCTTGTGATCGTAAACTATTCGTGGAACTAACAGACTTGTTACATACTTGAGTTAATGGAGTTGATTCGTCCTCAAACTAGCAACTAAGTACCATAATCCGCCGTCTATCGCATAAGCTCTCTCGCGAGCTCCTCTCATTTATTAAACTTTATTCTGGGAATATTGTTTCTCGAAATGTCCAAATTCTCGGCATCCCATCACCATTTGTTATAGTATTGACGTTATGGTCGCTGCTGTTGGGTCCTGGAGCGGTCCCGACTGATACAACTTTATCCAATAGGTTATGCAACTCCCCTTAAACGAGATAAACACCTATCGACGAAACAGATAGTTGGACTATTCATTTCGGGCCACTAGTAGGAAGACTTAGGTCGCGATACATCCTAGTACTGCCAAGTAAGTTGGGTACTTACATCCATAAGCCACGTTGATGTGAATCATCGAACCTTACAGATTGCAGAAACGAGACTCCGTCCTCGAACATTTAGAGACTTATACAAACATACTCACGCGACTACACCCTCTTCTTGAGGTTTTTATTATAATGAGACCTTCCCTATAAAGCAGTTATACCAGTCATAAGATCTGTAATGATATATTTTGAGATACCCATTTTGATGGATTAAATATCCTGGACAAACCTAGCCAAATATTTTGGGTAGATTGAGAAGTATAGAAACACCGAATTTTGCTGAATAAAGTTATCAGCGTCTTGTTTAGAACGAGTTTATTAAACCTTAAGTCTTTACCCAGTCACACAATCGGATAACACAAATTTAATCTCGGGACGAGATTTCTTTAAGGGGTAGGTACTGTAACATCCGAGAATTTTCGAATGTTGAATGACGATTATATCCTTTGACTTTTAGGGTCTGGCTTGACTTATAAGATAAGAACGACCATCTAAAGCACGTTTTCCAACTCGGGGACTATAAAAGCATTTTAATGTTTAAACAACATTTCCTGGACAACTTTTCAGTTTTGACCGGAACCTGGAAAAACAGTCAGGAAGGTGACTGAAATGCCCTCACTATAAGTTTGAACAACAACACGGTACCGACCACAAAATAATTAAATTTGTATTTAATATCATAAGTGGGGCATTAAATAAAAATATTTAATTTAAATTATATTATCTTGTTTATCGAAAACGTATGTTAAAAACGCAATTAATTAGTTAAAATTCGTTTACGGTAAAGTTTATCAGAAAATATATAAAGAATAATAAACGTTTTAAATAATTCTATAAAACGTTATAAAAATTAGTCGAGTGAATACTCATTTTTTATCAGAAAAATGATTTCGGAAAACAATGGCGAAAGTTTCGGAGAGTTGAATCGTCTGTTAGTCTTACAAACGAGTCCCAAACACTTTTTATAAAAACGTGTACCATAAATGTTAAACTTAGGTCCCTCAACTATTAAACTTTACACCTAGTTTTATATATAATTTATTATATTTTCATATCTTTTCATTTCATTTTTCCATCTATTACACACACACACACCACTCAAACTCTCTCCCTCCCCTATCATTACTCCCCATACCGGCCACCACCACCACACCGCCGCCGGAAATCTTTTCCGGCGGGATTTTCCAGCCAACACCAAAAACGAGCTCCATCTCCGGATCTCCCCGATGCACCAGCTCACTCCCGGCCATGCGCCGCCCATCCCCTCCAGCAACCACACCGCTGCTGCCTCACCATGGCAGCCCCACGCACCACCCACTCGCCACCATACACCACCCTCATCACCTTCACCCCATCAATCACCACCCTCAAGCCATCACTTTTTTAATAAACATAGCAGCCGCTGCTCCCCATGGCAGCGCGTTGATCACCACGAAGCCCTCCAACATTCAATCATTCTCGTCACCACCCCAACATTCTACCACCGAGGGTGAGTTGGGTTGGGGGGGGGATGGCCGCCCCATTCCGCCACATTGGTGACGCTTGGGTTGTCTACTACAACAAAATCGGGTGCGTTGTGTTTTAAAAGGGGGCTTGGGTTTTGTGTTGAACAGCTGACGGGTGTGTTGGGTTTTTTTTTATAAGAAACGTAGGGTGCGTTTGGATTTGTTATAGAAACAAAGGGTGGGTGTGGTTTGGGTTTTTTTGACAAAGCAAGTTGTGCGTTGGTTTTGTGGGTTGCAACAGAGTTGGATGCGGTTGTTTAGGGTGTTTATTTTGGCTGTTTCGACAGTCAGGGTTCGTGTATTGCACCAGGCAAGGGTGTATTTGGTGTAACAGCCAAAAAATCAACGGGTGGCTTTAGGCTGTTAATATAAATATGAAGGGTTGCGTTTGGATTTAGTTGGAAAATATAGTTTTAGGGTGCGGTTGGATATTAGGTCGAGCCGTAAGGAGTGTTTGGGTTGTGTCAACGAAAAGGGTAGGGTGCGTTTGTTGTAGTCTCACAGCCAAGGGTGCGTTTGGTTGACAACTTATAAAGGGGCGTTCGGTGTGAGTTTAGCACCATAGGGTGCGTTTGGTTTGGTCAAAACAGCCGCAAGGGCGCGTTTGGTTTTAGTATGATCGAAAAGGGTGCGTTTGGTTCAACAGGTTGCACCACAAAAGGGGTGTTTGGCTGTGACGGCCACATAGGGTGCGTTTGGATTGGGGTTTACCAAAATTAGGGTGCGTTTGGCTTAACAGCCACGCACAAGGGTGCGTTTGGTTAAGTTTTCACAACAAAAAGGGCGTTGGTTTAGCGAAACAACAAGGGTTTGTTTGATTCATACCTTGACAAATAATAATAACACGAGATATATAAATTATAAACAGGATATATATATTGGTGGTTTAAAATGGTTAAATAAGTGTAATAATTATTATTATGTTCGGTTGAAATAAATATATATGTTTATACATTTAAAACACGTGGGGGTTTGCAATATTGATTTCATTGATTAAGTGAGAAAAATGTTAGACTTTATAAATATGGAAAACGATTTATAAATGGAAATGCCATGGCGAAATTTATATAAGTTTTATACTTAGTAATGTTTTTACTAGAGTTTCTATTATTCTATAAACCAATAAAGGAACTAAAGTTATATTTTAAAATATATTATAATGTAACTATACAATAACCATACAACGAACGAAAACTATACTTTTACATTGAGACAACAATTTCAGCTACGATCCTCAGGTGACAATGGGTTAATTTAAAATATTATTTTATTATATTTCCTACATAGAAGGTAATATTAAAGAATCTTTTGTAAAAGCTTTACAAACATCGTTTTAACATAATTTGTAACCTTAAAACATCGTTTACATCTATACGAGAACTTTTTTATTTATTTAATTGGTTTTCTTTGTTATATAATTCACGATTTGAATTATATACTTGTTCATTTTAATATGTAATATATGTGGAATATATTACATACTTTGCGTTTACTCTTTGATTTATTTATTTAACCATCCACCAAACTATTACAACTTTAAATCTAAATCCTTATCAACGCGTCGCGTTGATATAACCATTCATCGGGAAACCCAAACGCATCATCCTAGGCTAGTGGGACTTAGCCGTTAAGACTAGTTGCAACTTCTTGATCGAGCCGTTCATCTTCCGTTTGAGTTGGCATAGTAGATGCCCATCTGTCAATTGTTCTTCATCATCGATGTGAGTTTATAGCCCCTCTTTCACTTGTTTTACATTTACTTTACAAATCTCGGGGGAGAACACATGCTCAATACAACTTGTTTACATATTCGTTACAATACCTTTTTACATACTATTCTACACACTTGGTTTACATACTTGATTTTGCAATTTATTACAAACTTGGTTTCATACTTTGTCACATACTCATTTGCATACATGTTTACGAAATTGTTTATATACTCATTTCGAACTCAACTACTTGATTTATATCACACTCTTTTCTACTTATGGATTTAAGTACTCAAAGCTATTTACGAATACAATGGTTACTTTTACTTTGGGACCACTTAGTTCTTTATGTGTGAATTTCCCTTTTTTTACGTGGTTTGCCTAAGTTACTATATTGCCATGAAGTCCCCACTATCATGAACCGTTAATTTCTTGACCGGAGGAACGTTGAGGAGCGCGAATGCTGTGAATAGATACTATGGGAATGAACTCCCCAGCCGGGTTAGGATTAACAACGCACTACCATGTACACGGACGCATTACATTTGAGGAAACTAGGTGCTAGGCAATGCACCTACCGGGGCACTAACTTATAACAACGTATACTTAAGGTTTCGGTGTCATGAGCTTAGCGCAACAGTAGATATTATCTATGTGGTACTGTATTTGTTATAGTAGACCCATACATTTTGAAAAAAATCAACGATCTCACTGTCCCAAACTATTTGTTAAACACTCTATTTCTAAACACTTTTCATTACTATTGCGGCGAAGCAACTAAAACACTAAATCTTTTGGTTCTACTTGTACTCTTTACATTTTTGGCGATTATTTATAAGGTTTGAAATAATCATACACACTTTATAAATCTTTGGATTCCAACATTTACATTTATACTTACAAAACTCTATGAACTCATCAACTTTAATGTTGACACTTTTAAGCATGTTTTTCTCAGGTGAATTAGATGCTTGGATTATTTGATGTGCATTGGAGTCTTTACATTCAAGTTTTTCATGGTGATGCAATTATGGGACAACTATTATTTTGATTTCAGAAAATTAACGAGATTGTTTTACAAACGACACATTTAGAGGTCGTTCTCTTGTATCTTGAGCTGTTGTATTATGAAGTAACGCCCCCTGACATATTTCCGCTGCGACACATTTTTGGGGGTGTTACATCCGCGCCTGGACTTCACAAGTAAACGCGCTTTCTCACTTCCCAATACGGCGTATCCATGTTTCTTCATACGTCATATCCAGTTGGATAGACATTCAGAGATTTGGTGAATAATTATAATTTGGGAAGTTATATCTGATTGATTATAAACTTAGCGCGCACTCCAAGGAAAACACCTTATACGCCATATTGACTTCATTCAATTCTGCGTATCTAGTCTTTTTCAGACACTATAAATAGAAGACTCAAAAACGAGTTTTCAGTCTGCAAAATTATATTCTCTATACCATACACATAAAAGATAATTTTATGAAGAAAAGAAGAGAAACCAAAAGTCAAACATCGATCACGATTCCATAGAAGACACTGTGTAATTCCTATACTCTTGTAATCATTTAATTTTTGGTATCGTTCGGTAAAACGTTTAGTTTACCTTGGTTATATGATCACGCTTGTATAATTACAATGGTTACGGGCTAATACCCTTGGGTATTAGCCCTCTTAATGAAGATTTAATGTTTGGTTTGTTTTAAACTCGATTTCTTAATTTATCATTGAAAGATTAATTTTGTTTATCACATGATACTTGTCTACGTGTTTGAATATTGTTGATCCCAAGCCTTGATCGATTCTTTACATTGTAAAGTGTTTGTTACCTTGGATGAATCCAAAATAACAATGGTTGAGACTTTGTTTGTATATCAAAGTGTATGCGGAATCTACACTTTGATACTCTAGAGGTATTTATCAATGGAACAGTACCAAACAAAGAACAATGAAGAAAACACAAACTGCTTCATTATTATTAAATCCATTAATTAAGAGTTTCTCTTTTTGTACTAGGGTTTCAACCTTAAATGCTATACGTTATTGTCTCTAAAGATGTGTCTCTATCTCTTAAGGCGTCTGTAAAAACATAACCTTAGGATCTCCTTTTATACACCACAAGGAGTACTTTTCATAGATAAATAACGAAACTTTTTGATCTATTACAATTATAATCATATACAAATCTACCTAAAATATACAGATATACATTCCTATATTTATCTCATTGTATCCTTATCTCAAGTCAGCAACTTTGACCTCAGCAAATATTACCTTTCTCTTTTTCTAGTAGTATTAACTTAACTCTGACAGTAA
The DNA here is from genome assembly GCA_026074375.1 of Tanacetum coccineum. Taxonomy (NCBI): domain Eukaryota; kingdom Viridiplantae; phylum Streptophyta; class Magnoliopsida; order Asterales; family Asteraceae; genus Tanacetum; species Tanacetum coccineum. Next base: position 2,108 of record BQNB010179201.1, on the reverse strand, counting down.
AGTTTATACAGGCATTACTAACTACAGTAGTACTGTTTGTTTATACTTGCAGTATTAACTCTTGATGAAGATTTATTCCCAACAATCCTCCTCTAAACTTGTGATTTATCTTCAAATCCCAAGTTTCTTCTGGATTAAATCTTCTTGTCTTCTGATGAGGATTCTTTCAAACAATCTTTTATTCTGCACTTGTGGATATGATGATCTTTAGTAGTTCATTTACTTGTTTACTCTCCATCCCATCTACATCCAGTCTCTTATACTCCCGCCATCTTTGATAGCATTTCTTGACTTAGAGGATACTTCTTCTCTGTAAGCATATGAATGGCAATTCCATTTTGAAATCAGCAGAATTGTGAAAAAACCACATAAATTACATAAAGTCCAACTTATTAGATTATACTCATTCTGATTCATCCAAATTTCCATCTTCCTAATCCAGGTTCAAAAAGTGTATGCAAGTTCCAAAGCATAAATCATATCCTTATGGTTTTGAGGAACAATACCTTTCTTTGACCAGCCTGTATAACTCCATTATATCTTGTCTATCAAAATCATATAACATCTCACTCAGAATCTTGTAGTTCTTTGAGCTTCCATCTCCTCTGATGATTTTGTAATACATGAAATTTTCTGTCAAAGTGTAAGTCTTCCAATCCACAATTGGATACTTTGTAGAGAGAGATTCAACATCTTCTGCAACATCTTCTCTTGGAATGATATCTAAAAACCCTTTGAGTTCTTCCTTCTCAGCATCTTCTTCCAACTTTTGTCTCTTAACAGTCCTTCTTTTTCTTGGAAGAGATTTCTTTCTTTTTGCTCCAGATTCTTTAACAACTTCTTTTATTTCCTCTTGTGTATCAACAATTTCTTCTTCAATCTTTTTAGGAGACTTCATCTTTTCACTTCCATGCTCCATAGGCTCAATGTGTTGATTAAAATCCCAAACCTTTTCAAAGATTGGCCTAATCTCATTATAAGACATTCCCTTAAAATCACTAATCTTGTAGTTTCCCTGATTCTTCAAGTATTTGATCATATTTCTCCTTGCCTGGGCAATTGTCTTTGGTTTCATCTTTAGAGCATGATACCTGATAACTGAAGGATCATTCCAATCTATCTTCTTAGTAGACTTGGCTTCAGACATAGCTCTTTGCCTTTCCTCTTCATCCCACTGTCTAGCAATTTCTTCATCCCTTGCAATATGTGCCCTTTGTTCTTCATTCATTTGTTCTTCCAGTCTGATGGCTTCAGCAAAACTTAACCTTTCTTGTTCAATCTCTTTCTTAGACTTCTTTTTGGGCTCAGACTCTGTCATTATTGCTTTTCCCTTGTCTTTTCTTGTCCTTTTCTCTTCACTTATTCTTCTATAAGTAACAGTTCTTCCAGCAGTACTAATATTTTCCTTAGCAGTACTAACCACTGGAACTTCACTAGCAGTACCTTTTGTTGCACCAGCAGTACTAACTTCAGCACTCCCTTGATCTTGAATGACTTCAGTGGGAGTCACTTCTTGAATAAAAGGTTCAGTTTCAGTACTTGCTTTCTCTTGAACCTCTGCATCAGATAATTTCCTCCCCTATTTGGAAGACTCATCTTCAACATCTTCAGAAAGGACAACCTTAGCTCTTTTCCTTGCTTTCCTAACCTTGAATCTAGCCTCTAATTTATTGACATTGAGAATGAGCTTAGTGAAAGCAGAACTGTAAGTTTTCTTTGTCTTCCTCAAGTCATCCTCCAAGACTCCAATCCTCTCAGATAGTTTGGTAACCAAATTCGTCAATTCATTTAGTTTCAAGCTACCCTCATCACTTCCATATGAGTGAACAGCATAGAGAGGTGAGTCATGGGGTGTAGGAAAATGGTGCTCTACTCCAGGTGATGGTTGTGTTGGTGATGGTTATGTTGGTGATGGTTGTGTTGGTGATGGTTGTGTTGGTGATGGTTGTGTTGGTGATGCAGTGGTATGATCAGGTGAGTGTTCAAATGAAGGTTCAGGTGAGGGTGAAGGTGAGGATGTAATTCTTGAAGGTGAAGTGGAAGGTTCAGAAATATCTAGCATAGTAGGAAATAAATCAACTTCCTGGCCTGAATATCCCTTTGTAGGC
>BQNB010179200.1:0-12795 GCA_026074375.1 Tanacetum coccineum | reverse complement strand
AGGAGGTAGTCACGAGTCATGGAATACCTGTCTCAATCATTTGTAATCGTGACCCTAGGTTCGCATCGAATTTCTGGAGATCACTTCAGAAGGCCTTGGGTACTAACTTGGATATGAGTATTGCGTACCATCCAGAAACTGACGGACAAAGCGAGAGAACTATCCAAACTCTCAAGGATATGCTATGTGCTTGGTTGATCGACTTTGGAAATGGTTGGGTTAGACATTTGCCACTAGTTGAGTTTTCTTACCACAACAGTTATTATGCTAGCATCAAGGCTGCACCATTCGAGGCACTTTACGGACGTAAGTGTCATTCACCTGTTTCTTGGGCCGAGGTCGGACAAGTTCAACTCACCGGTCCAGAAATGGTCCAAGAGACAACTGAGAAGGTCATCCAGATCAAACAAATAATGCAAGCCGCTCGTGATCGATAAAAGAGTTACGCCAACTTAAAGCGTAAGCCGATGGAGTTCCAAGTTGGGGATAGAGTTATGCTCAAAGTTTCACCTTGGAAAGGGGTCGTACGTTTTGGCAAACGGGGGAAGTTGAACCCTAGATATGTTGGAGCTTTTAAGGTTTTGGAAATGGTTGGATCCGTAGCTTATAAGCTTGAGCTTCCTCAAGAGTTGAGCATAGTTCACAATACATTTCATGTATCCAATCTGAAGAAATGTTATTCCGACGAACCATTAGCCGTTCCGTTGGAAGGACTCCATGTAGATGACAAGCTCCGTTTTATGGAAGAACCTGTGGAGATCATGAATCGAGAAGTCAAACGGTTGAAACAAAGCCGTACCCAATTGTTAAGGTTCGATGGAACTCAAGGAGAGGTCCTGAGTTCACGTGGGAACACGAAGACCAATTTCAAAAGAAGTATCCGCATCTCTTCACTAAACCCGTACCTTCATGGAGTGTTGCAACTTGATCCTTGAGGACAAGGCTCTTCTAAAGGGTGGAGACTGTAACATTTCTCATTTTCAGGTCATTTCTCATTTTCAGGTCATTTCCCGACTCAATTATTTTCACTTTTTATTTTTAGGGTTTTATGCGTACGCTTTTAATTATTATCTTATAGTTAAATCGTGTAAACTAAAAATTATCATTCAACGTAAACGGACACCAAACAAGTTAAAATTTATATCAAGCAAGTGCTATATTATAATTTACGCTTTTTATTGTTATTGGTTTACGTAAAACGCTAACGTAACCAATAAAAACTAAGGTTTTTGCATGTCTATGGCAAACCATAAACCCACCTACACTTCAACAAATACCCACTAATAACCATAATACTCAAAAACCTCATAAAAACCTTACTCAAACCAGCCCTACACGAAAATCATACATATACAACATGTACACTGGAATTAAATCTTTAATCCTCTACTAACTTGTAATAAACAACAATTTCCTATATCCTTTGGATCAAAATCCTAAGCTAACATCATCTTTGGTCGGCCCTTTTCTTTTCTTGTGACCGTTCTGGTGAGGCAAAAGAGGGGACAAATTACTAGCAGGTAAGTAGTGTCTTATCACCCTATACGTTGTTCTTACACAAAGCAACCCTAAGTGAGTTGTGAAAACCAATTTTTCCTTGTCCTCCTTGGCCTCAAAGCACTCGGCAACCTTGCATGCTTAGCATGCAAGTGTTGTCTAGTCCTACCGATGTCCCTAAGGCAATATTATATGCATTTAGCCATACCTTGGTTTGCTCACTAAAAAGAAGGAACTCATACACTTAGCTTTTACAAGATAAAAAGCAAGTAAACTATCCCGACATCTCCTCTAACCCACAGCATACATTCCACACACTCATACAATCCATATTTTTGATTTCTAAGCTAGTCAAAGTTTCAAGGTATCATTGTGTGGCTGATATAGAGGTGTCTTGGAATCTGGATTGGTGTAAACAAGGGTTTTTACAAGAAAGATATTTCTATTAGGGTTTCTAAAAAAGTAGGGTTTGACTACACCTAATTTTCCAATTAGAGATTTTCTGGTGGGTTTAATCTTGAGCATCATTCATCCTACATTCATCGTAAGGTTTATCTAAGACCCTAATCTATTCATTTATTTCATTTTCATGATTTATATAATTTTTATATTTTAATCATCACCTAGTTATTTTATAAACGCTATAAACTAAATTAGATGCCACTTATACACAAAATTTATTTGACATAATTATAATATGTTTAACAATAGTGTCAATATGCTAAAATAAAGAATTACAAGTGTTGGGTATTCCATGTAATTATTTATCAAGTATTGATTATTATTTAATTAAAAGGGTTAGTTAATAAACACATATGTTGGATTTTAGTCCTGGACAATATGTAATATATGATATAGAGGACTTATTATATACACAATATGTGAATTGTATCAATTAGAGGACTTGTGATAATTTATGTAAGTTAATACCTAAAACAAGTTTATTTAAAATAAATTACAAACACTTTCGAAGTTCGTAGCAACAGTAAATGGGGGAAATTATTTTATAATTTGATAAAATAAATACATATTATTAGCTTTCTAAAAAAAGAAGAAACTTGAAAATCGATAAATAACGAAGGAGTTATGATGTTACAAGATTTACAAGATAAAAGTATTTATAATAAAAGAAAGTTATAAAAATAATACAATTCGAATTTAAGTTAAATATTTGATATTTTTGCTGTAAAAGTAGATTGTATAAGGATTATAAAAAGGTAAGAAACTTGAAAAACCAATGGGTAATGAATTTGTTAGGACTTTTTCATTTTTATGTAATAAAATAAACAAAAGTAACTTTATAAAAGTATTGTATAAAAACCTGCTACGGTTCACGAAGTGAGCTGATGAAAATGCTTTTGTTTAGATCTAGATCTTTGATTACAAGAACGTGGGCGAAAGAATCTGTAAAAACCGAATTAAAACAATTGAGAAGGATTTTTATACGATTTCAACAATTATTATTTATAAAAAGTAATGTTTATAAATATATACAATACTGTTACCTGTTTACAACAGTAAAAATACACAGAGTACATTAAGGGTTGATTAATTTTTCAATACGAAGACCATACATATTAAGAACTTATTAAACGGAGGTAAACGAACAAATTACGACATTTTTAATATACAACACTGAATTATATAAAAGTAAGTTTTATATAATTCATAAATGGATTAAATGTTTACCCTGTTCATCTGTAAATTAAAGTATTTACAAATATATATTTTTAATACATCATTCAAAGACGATACCACGGATATAAAGAATATGCAAAACGAATTGAAACGAAAAAATTAAGGTTTATAAAACCCTTATGCACTAGTTTTATAACTTGTGCACTAGTTTTTGTGAAATCAGATTAAACAATTATTTATTGAGTTATTATAAAATTATCTAAAAGTGATAAAAAATTACTTTTTCATAAACGAATAATTGGTTGACAATTTTAATATTTTCCACAATACGGATTCAAACATTTATTTTTACAAATGCAATCTAATTTGGTTTAATTTTATAAAGTTAAACAAACACATTTGTGGTGATTAACTATATAGAATATATGTGGTATTAGTTTATTCAAAGTACATGGTACTTATACACCTATATTTAATTAGGTTGTACAACTCAATTCGCTTGGCGATTCCATGTCGACTGCATTTTACCAAGTGAGTTCATAGCCCCATGCTTTACAATATCAATGAGTTACATACTTTTGGGTGCGAAACATGGCTTTGTTTTACAAATTAGACGTAAGTGTACATTTTATCATGATTTCACGTGATTGCCTATGTAGCGATTAACCCTTTGTGCCCATTACATGGAATTGTCAATTACGTTTGTGGGAGCGCGAATGATATAAAATAGATCATTTTGGGTTGACATCCCCATCCGGGTAAGTAGCTCTCACTGGTGTCACGGAGTGAACCAACGGATGTATACCATGTCAGATTCGGATGTTGCGGGTTAGAACATCATCACGGGCAATGTAGGCACTTTATATTGCAATTCATACAGTCGAGTTTTTTTTTTTTTTTCATTTTCAGTGCATGAGCTTAAGGAACGGTAATTACATTTTGTGATGTTTTCATCTGTTGCATTATCATACATTTGAAAATCTTACGGTCCTACATTACATTTTACATAAACCTATGAATTCACCAACTGATGTTACGGTTTTAAGCATGTTTTCTAGGTCTAGAGGCACGAGGTGCGTAAGGAAACATTGGGATTGTCTTTTGGAGTCATGCATCAGAGATTTGAGTCATTACATGTTTGGGGATATTGTTATGAATCTAATTCTTTGTTATCAAGTGTTGAACAATTTAAGCCGTTGTGCTTTGTATTAAACAATTTCAATAAATCCAATGTATCGTATTTTAAACGACTCTTTTAGAGGTCGTTCTCATATCTTGTGCTATTGATCTATAATGTAACGCTCCCGGATACTCATATTCCGCTGCGACCCAATTTGGGGGTGTTACAAACATGTGTGGATGGTGGAGTGGTAGATGATTGTGAGTAGTACTGCTGATATGAAACATTAGACATCAAGACGAGAGGATCAACATTGTGTTGAGTGAATCGTTCCAACATCATTTTGTTCTTATTGGCATGTGTCTCGTGTTGTTTCAGATAAGCATACAGCTGATCATAGTTGGAGTCCCTTAATCCTCTGTTCAATTTCATCTGTAAAGAAAAAAAAAAAAAAAGAAAAAAATAAAAAAAAAAAAAATAATAAAAAACAAAGAAAAAAGAATCTACCCCATCAGCAACATGTTATTAACAAACTTTGTGAATTCACTGCATTCTGGGCATGGTCATCTTTATGTTTCGCATGTCATTGATGAGCTTGTTAAACCTGACATAGTAATCGTGAATGGTTTCTCCTTTGTTCTGACGAAAGTGTTTAAAATCATCATACAATTTTGATTCACGGTCTTCTTTTGTTAATTCAGAACCTTCAAGGAGCATCTTCACATTATCCCAAATGTCTTTTGCATCAGGTGTATGACTTGATAAGGTGTAGATGTCTTTGGCATCCCTTGGAAGTAGATATTTGTTGCCCGAATTTTAGCGTTATCCCTTTCCTATCTTCAGGTGAAAGGTCAAATAGACTCGAGCTTGTATTTGGACCTAGATGTAGGGCTACCCTCAGTCCCTTTAGCAAGGTTTCCCAAAATGTGACCCACCTGAATAAGGTCCCTTCAGGCAAATCGACTTCAGGGATGTACATCCCATTCTCGTTACCGACAATACAGTCGAATAGTTGTGCCATGATGCAAAGTCAGTCCTATCAAGCAGAGTGGCCAGTATCGAACCGGCACATTGATATCTTTCGGAGAGTTAGCCGATCTTTAATTGATTGTGAAATGATGTTAAGTGATCGAATAATGAGTAGAATGGAGTTAAAAGTTAGCTGATGTGTTGTTTTAAAGTGTTTTTTTGTTATTTGAGTTTGTTACGTTTTACAAGTTTGAAAAATAGTCCAAACGCCAAACAGTGTACCAAACCGCTGGATTAGTGCTCAAACCGCTACTGTCAAACCGCTATGAAGAATTTATACCAAACCGCTACCACGAAAAAAAATGGCCAAAGGTTTGATTCCCAAACGACCTTGAGAAAAATCTTCAAAAACCTATAACAAACCGCTACCTATAGACCGCTATGGGCGAATGGTAAACCGCTACAAGTTAAACTGCAAACGCTACTAGAAGAAATGGTAAACCTCTAAGGAAGAAGAAACACCAAACCGCTACCAAGAAATGAAATTGGCAGAGGTTTGATTCCCAAATCGCTATGAGAAATTATCTTCAAAAACTTATAAACCGCTACGGTATCAAATCGTTGTCAGCTCTAAACCGCTACTAAGAAAAGTAGGTAAACCGCTATGAAGATAAAAAAAACCAAACCGCTACCAAGAAATGAAATTAGAAGAGGTTTGTTTCCCAAATCACTATGAGAAAGAGTCTTCAAAAACCTGTAAACCGCCATGGATCAAACCGCTACAATTACCAAACCTCAACTAGTAAACCGCTACACTAGAAGACAAACCGCTACTGACACCCTCTGCCTAATAAGACAAACCGCTGTCAGAAACGACAAACCGCTAGCACAGTGTACGACCCTGACAAACTGCCAGAACAATGTACTTCCCTGACAAACCGCCAGAACAGTAATTCAAACCGCTACGATTAACAACAAACAGAATACCAAATCGCTACGATAAACTACGAACTTTTACACCTTAAAACACCTAAAAATCACCCTTTTAAACATTTTGACTTGGATTCTTTTGCAAAAATGAGTATTAGAAGGCTATAGCAACTAAAAAAACATGAATTTTAACACAAGAAACATGAAAATCAATTATACTCAAGAAAAAGAGCTAAACCTCCTAAACCTTAACTTTTGATCTAAACTAAGCACTAAAACGCACACACAAACGATCTAATCATCCCATGAACTCTGATACTAATTGTAGGATATTGGAAATCATAACTGTTAGGATATCATTTCATCACCAAAACACAAAAAATAAGAAAATTAGATTTTAGAGAGAGAAAGTAAAAACAAAGAAAAATGGTTACTTGTTTCACAAAAGATAAAATGAGAAGCAACAACACCCTCTCCACACTTGGAGAGGGCTTTAAAAGTTCCAAGAGATGGACGATTCTTGTAGGCTTGAGTTGGGGCCAGTACATAGAACATATGGCGTGAGCCCGACAACTAGGCCCCAACTAGTTAACTAAATTCCCAAAACTACGTGTTTCCGATACAAGGCCGGATTGTTTAATACCATCATTTACTAAATATCACGGCGAACAATCTCCCCCAAGGGGTGGTCTTCAAATTTGTGGATCCTTCCTTGTGACGTCCCGTGAGACTTGGAGCCTTGTATTCTTGGGAATTCTTTTGAAGATCCTTTTCATGCTTGTGATCTTGGATCTTGAGCTTTAACTTGATATACTTTGACAAATTACTGATATCTGGTCTATTGGCCGTTGATTTGCTCTTGGACTACTGAGATAGCTAAATTTTATCTTGTTTCTTTATGCCGCTTGCGATCTTGGTTCTCCCACCCTTCATGCTCAAGATCTGGAAAGCTTGCTAACAATCATCCCCCTCAACATGTTCTTAAAATGATTACTTGAACACAAATGTTCTTATGAGAAGGCTTGTTCATCAGAAGATGGGCGGAAGACTTTGATAGATTGAGCTTTCATCATGAATTAACTTTGTGGATTAGCATGAGGTCTTGAATCTTGACACGACATGGACTAGAACTGCTAACGTCGTCGAGGGAAACCTGCAAAGGATATGTTAGAGATAATCATATATGAGCGAAAGTGTCTTTGTCACTCGTCGAATATGGTTGTAATAACCCCGGTTCCCCGTTAATCAGTGTAAGAACTGCCTGTGATCAGGTAGAAGCCTAAGAATCTTCCTTGGACAGGTTCGCAGCTGCACTAAGCCGTTCTCGTTACCGGAGCATCTCAAAGCAAGATAACCACGTAATTGGAGTGAATCAGATAGTTACTATCTTGATCTATTGAGTCGTCAATTCAGAGTACGGAACAAGTTTGATCATGTAGAATCGCACCATCGTTTCTTTCCAGTTATCACAAGTTTTGATCATATAGGAATCTCGCAAAGCCACCTACCAGAGCTGATTTATGTTGGCTCAAGAAGGATTTTCCATCTTCACTGGTGAATAATAAAGAGTTATCACTCTGTGTTACCGGGCAAATATCACAAGGATAATGCGTAGGAACTTAAATGATACCAAATGTTGTATAGAGGATGTACAACATTTGTATAATGGAATTTGTGTCCCTAGTGAGCGAATTTTTTGATGGATCTCGTGGCTTCTAGACTCAGAGGTGCACATTTGTTATTTGGTAATCGGAGCGGGAGCGGACCGCCACCTTTTCATATCAACGTTCTCGGAAGGAAAAGCAGAAGAAATGGATGATCTCCGTGAAAAATGAAACATAAATCTTTTGAGAGATCTGAGTGGCTAGGAGTGGTTGCAGTGCATCACTGGTCATCAGATGACTTGTCCTTTTATATCAGAATCATCTTTGTGAGTTACCGATAGATTATGCATTGACCCGTTTCTGCCTAAGGTTGTATGGAGGGCTTCTTTCTTTTCACCCTTTATCCTTACAATTCTTTTTCATTCTTCAACCCCTTCAGTGCTAACCGAGACTTCATGACTAGAACCTTGTTGGGATTATTCCAGCACTAGCTCCATCTCAGTCGCACTTTTCCCTATCTCGACGTTACGCCTTTTTTTCAATCATACCTAGGACTCTACTCGATCCTAATGGAGTGTTCCCTGGGTAGATCCCTCGTGCTGGTGGATCATGGAACGAATATACCTAACCTTAACTGCCTTATAACCCCTGAAAATTAGCAGTTGGTCGGTCTTTGAGAATTGCCATGAAGATATCCATTAAAACCTTTTTGATGAAAAATCAATCAACTGTCCTGAGAAATCATTTGATACACATTGAGAGTTTCCAGAGTTACCAAAAAGCTCCCCCTACACATATGCACCATATTATGAAAGAGTTTAGCACATGCGAGGTTTAGGAACGCACGTATAGATTGAAGATCGTATCCATTATTATCCGTATTGATCACATTTTAATACTATTCTCCCCTCAAAAATTGCATATGAGTTTACAATTTTTGACGATTTAAGTGTATTATAGAACAAGTTAATGTCCGATTCAACTTGAGCTAACAAAGTCTGGGGAAACAGAGTGCATGCAAGCAGGAATCATAGTATTATACACCCCCTCAATTATAAATATATTGAAATCATGGAGTGGGATGTGTGAGAGTCACACAATTTTTGAAAGAATTTGAAATTTTCTTTTTGGAGAATATCTTGAAAATTTGTGCTCAACAGGAAAATATGTGAGATATATCTTATTTACCATTATTTTCCTTAAAACTTCTCTTGAGCATTCAAAACTTTGAAGTTTATATGACTTTGCTCAAGACCGAACAGATAAGAGCCTTCCGTTGTTTAGGATTAAATTAACATAAATGCACATTTTCCTTCTTTAAAGGACCGAGTCCTAAGCTGACATGTTACTTAGAAGTCGTAGAGAAAAAATGAAAGAGACAATGTTTTGAAAACATTTGTAATTCTCGCTCGAACTTCATTTTATTCACCTGTGTTAGATATTAATCAACATTTCTAGTGCCAAATGTTATCGATGTGTCGAGAGACATGTCGGAGAAGATTCTTTTTGTATTTTTTCTGAAATTTTTTGATTTTGTATGTTGTTTTTATAGGTTTTATATTTATATATTTTTGTTTTTTTCTTGTTTTATAAATCATAGTAAAGAGAAAAATCAAAAATATTTACAAGTCGAAGTTTCCATCAGCAGTGATAGTTGTTGCTAGAGTTGGAGTAGATGAAGTTGAATCTGGTTGTTGTTGACGTGTATCGGATGCATCAGCAGTAGTAACAGCGGAAGACTTTGAAACAACTTGATTCTCTCCATTTGATAATTCGTCGAACAAATGACCGAATAGACTTTCCAACTCTACCATCGACGCATGACATCAGATACTACTGAGTGAACAACAAGAAGATTTCTCTTCTTTTGAAGTAAAGCGCACTGAAGCCGTACTCTCCCTTTGGCTTTGACGACGGTTTGCAATTTGACATTTGCATTACTAAGCCGACTGACTTGAGCTAACAAACATTGAATGTTTCAAAAGTAGCTCAAGACCGAAAAGATTTCTCTTTTACGTTGTTAAGAAAAACCAACGACGCGTACATTTCCTTTTATTTGAAGATCGGGTTGATATCTGTTATTTAATAACAAACCATTGACTTGAGCTAACAAACTTTGAATGTTTGATACTAGCTCAAGACCGAAAAGATTTCTCTTTTCGTTGTTAAGGAAAAATGCACTGAAGCGTACATTTTCCTTTTCTTTGAAGAACGGGTTATTATCTGAAATTTAATAATAAACCATTGGCTGAAAACTCATCAAGTGTCACATTCATTGTCTCCATGATCTTCTTTGTCTTCCAGGTTATACTCGGAAAGCAATGGAATTAACAGAGTATCAAACCATTTTTGACAACCTGACATAGAGAAAGTTGAACTTGGAAACCTTTTGTTGATAGGTTCCTGAGGGTTAGAAGTACATCAATTACACCTTTAGAGCAGTCAGATGGACTCTCAGATTCACTAGACGCGATTATTTTTCCTTTAAGGTCAAAAAAATCTTTCCTGTGGAGACCACCTAAGGCAAGATCGAGGTTTACTAGCGTAGGTGAAGCTAATTTTCTTGGACCCTACATTCTATTGGTTTCAGACCTGACCGTATGTGGTCCTTTTTGTTTTTGCACTTTTTGAAAATTGGCACTTTGGTTTTTCCTTTCTAGATGACATGCCATTCACATACTGTCGCACACATCATCAGGAGGTTGTGAAACAATGATTGGTTGTCGAACACTGTTTTTTTTACATGTTTGTTTAGGCACAAAGTTGTCTACCCTAGAAGCTTTAAAATGATTAATCCTAAAGATTCCTGGAGCAATCACTCTTTCATTGTTCACAACTATTGATTCTCGAGAGGAAGGTGCCGAGTTTGAAGTGACTGGTTTTGATAAAGCATTCGACTCACCAACCTTGGGAATAACCTTAGATTTAGGAAGAGGAGTTACAAAATATAGTTTTGGTCAAGAAGAAGAATATGGTTTTCCCAAGATTGATTGCTTTGAAAACTTAGTATCCACACTCATACCTTTTGTGGTGTTCTTTTGTTCAAAAACCTTATCAAATAACTAGGCTCTTAACTTGGCATTTTCATAAATCATATTATGTAATTTTTCTTGCAAAGAGTCAATTATGGATTTGATTTGAGTTCGTGTCACATTGATAGAGTCAAACACGTTCTTGTATGTAGTCTTAAGATGGGCATTTTCTTTAGCATAATTCAAAACCTGAAACTCTAATTCCACGTTCTCATTTTTTAGTTTCTGAGATAAAGGATCAAGGGTATTTGATGCACACTGAGTATCACTACTCTTACCCTTGAGATCTCCTAACTGAGCTTGCAACCGTTTAATTTGGTTTTGCATGTCATTATAAGCTTTATCATACGAAATCTTGTCATATTTACATTCCTCACATTTTTATACCAATTATTCCAAAGAAAAGCATATTCTTTTTTTCCTTTTTGATAATGCAAGATTCAAGTTTTTCTTTCGTACGATGAAGCTCAGTTTGGAGATCAGATGTTTCGACAACAGTAGGATTTTGCACAATAGACATAATATCCTTACTGACAACTGCTCTCAAGAGACGCTCGATTTCAAATTCCAAGCCTTGTGCTTAGCAAGAGATTCATCAGCTTCATTTGCAAGAGATTTAAAGTCTCGAACATATTTAGCTGCTTCCTTCAAAAATTGTATTTCGAAATTTTGAACTCTAGCATCACCTTGGTTAATGATAGGGTAAATTTTATCTTTTACAATTTTAAGAAGCTCTTGATGAGCAGAAGACGACCAATTGTGTATATCTAAAGTCATTTTTTGTTTGATAACACGTTGAAGAGTCACAATGGTGCTTTTTACCTCATTTAGAAATTTTCGTGCAACACTTGGAGAAGTATCATCCGAAAACTCTTCATTTGGTATTGAAATTGATTTGAAAACACCGGCCGTTTTTGAAGTATTTAAAAAATACATCTCTTCACGTGACTTGGCCTTTTGAGAAACAAAAACCTCCGAAAGATGATTAATCTTTGCATAATTTGCCGGTTTTATTTCTTTGTTCAATTGTTTCATTTTTAAGCGACTCTCTTGAGCAAGTTGCAGTGTCTCCACCGAATCATACACAGCAGGATGATCATGCTTTTCTAATAGAACTTTGCCATTATACAGAGATAAAAAAAGATTTTGATAACACAAAGCCATTTTCTGTTCGGTGTGGTAAAACGAGTCTGGCTTAGGTGAAAGCATATGCATCGTTTGAACCGATTGTCCCTTTTTTACCAAAATGTTATCTAATTCCTTTATCTTATTCTTAAGTTGAATTTTTTTATCAAGAAGATCGTCTTCGCGTATTTTGAAATCAGACTTCAACTTTTTCTTTTCTTCATTAAGAAAGGAAACAGTTGATTTTTCTTTTGAAAGCTGGTTATTTAAATTTGCATTTTCCTCATTCAAAGTCGTTATCATTTTAGCAGAACTTAAGTGAAGTGCATTTATCTTTTTAGTAAGGAATTTCTCTTGATAAACAAACTTTTGATAACACCTTTCAAGTTTATCATATTTTTCTTGATTAAATTCAAAACAATTTTCTTGATTTTTATATCTGTTGGGATCAAAAGGCTTCATGATGATCTTGGAGTTAATACTGCTAAGGTTAGAGTTACTGCTGCTAAGCATAACTTAGTACTATTAGTGATATTAGTGAAGAATATGCTAAATAGTTATGTTAGATATTAGAAAAAGACTTGGTCACCCCATGTATTTTACTGTTCAATATAGCTCGTAGTTTGATAGGTAAACGTATGACTTTTGGTATTGAACCGGGTACTAATACCCGGTGTATTGTAAGAACTATAAATACCTCTTCCAACTTTAGAAGAGGTAAGCATCTATTTCATTTTACACATACTCTTAAGTGTGTTTTCTTTTTATCTCTCAACTATTCTCTCTCTCTCTAACTTTCTCTCTCTAGATCTCTTTAGATCTATACATGTTTGTGTGAATTAGGGATCCTACACTAATAAATGCACATGCATTAACTCCT
>BQNB010179198.1:2435-12795 GCA_026074375.1 Tanacetum coccineum | reverse complement strand
AGTGTTTTAGGGTCATTGACGTCATCAATAAATCCACAATGTACCTTTTGTATTGTATGCGTTTGCTTTAAAATCGTAAAGGTTAAGTTAAATCGCGTACGCCAAAAATTATCGTTCAATATAATCGGGCATCAAACAATTAAGAGTTTACATCAAACAAGTATTAAATAATTATTTTGAGGATAATTATGGTCTTTGTTCATTTTATTTTTATTGGTTGCGAAAAGTGTTTACGTTTTGCGATAAATTGCATTTAGGCATACCCGGAACCACCAAAACTTTTCTACGCTTCAACTAATACCCACATTTATACCCAATACATAAAAATTACATAAATATATTATGTATAACTCCTTATGGCCGGATTTACCTCAAATGATGCAAAGAAATAAGAGAAAAATCTTGCAATTTGGTTTTGTACTTCAATTTTCTATTAATACTACACTTACCTTGTTTCTTTGACCAAAGACAAGAACACAACTCTCCTAGAAACCCTCATCTTGTTCTTGACTAACTATTGGAAACTTTTTGACCATCTAACTCTTATATGTACAAGTATTCAAGAGAGATAACACATAGATAGAAAATACTTAACCAAAAATCAAACAAACACTCTCTTTTTGGCTCATATAGGCCACGGCTTGAAACACCCCTTTAACTAAATCCATACAAAATTTTATACAACCTATACACACATATACACATCATTCCTAAGATATTCTAAGATGTTTCCAAGCATTGGTTAGCCATTTGCAAGTAATTATCAAGAAAAGGGAAGCTAGGGTTTTATTAGGAAAACTAGGGTTTTCTTGGTTGCAAGCTTTGGATTTTAATCTAAACAAGGGTTTAGATTGTATTGAGCATCATCTTCATTCACCATAAGGTCATCTAGAACTCTTTATGTTCTTGAATTTATCATTATATGCATATGTAAATTCTTTATAGCTTGAATCACCATTTAGGACTTTTTAACATGTAAAAAGGATTTTTACTTGTAGTTATGGATTTGTTCACTTTTAAACATGTTATGATGTTAATGAGATTATGTTAAAATGGATGTAAAAGGATTGTACCATGTTGTTTTGGTGTAAAAATGGATAAATACAAAATTAGGGTTTTAAAGGCTTTTTAAATATGTTACAAGTAAAAGTATGGCAAATGGCATGTTAATCTTGTTTATGGACTTTTAGTGATGTTATATGAACACTAAAATAAGTTTATAATGGAAGTATAAGTGATGAACAACCTTGGTTAAGCTTAGAAGGTGTTAATGAAAGATTAGGGTTTTTAATGATTTACATGAAAAACTACAAGTAAATGTGTATAATCAACTTGTTAAACTTGTTAATCTTGGTAATTTGGACATATGAGGACAATGATGGACTAATGGACCTTATTATATGTAGGACATATAATATATATATAGTATAAAAGACTTATGGTAAAATACAAAGTTAAAAGTTATAGAAACAAAGTTTACATATGGAATTAAGAAAGACACCCTAACTTTCTGTTTTAAATCGACATACCACCTGTCCACTTTATATTTTTATAAAATAGTACGTCTCATGACGATTCCAAAAAGCTAAGAAACTTGAAAATGTTATACTCAGAACTATCAGAGTCTCGATATAATCATGTTATACTACCAGTAGTGTGACATCCATAGAATCGTGTGCTAACATGTGTTGGAAATGATCGCTGAGAAGGCTTTCGTAATGTACCCATCAATGTGTCCCTTTCTCGTCAGCTCGTCGAATAATTCGATGAAAAACCGTCCCTATACTGTAGGTAACCCTCTGCGAAGCTACATGTTAATGAATCCTGCTGATCTGGAGAGATAATCATATCCACTAGTTAATCCATGTTTCATCCATGGAATACTATTGTGTGAGTCAATAGAGAAACAGAAAATCCCTCATGATTCACTGCAGACGCTACCAAAAGAACTACACGACAGTAATAATCAAGCAGCGATGTAAGACCTAAATCAACTGCTAGTATAGAATAACAGACGAAGTCTCGTGTGGTTGTAGTAATATAACTCAACATAGTAGCGTATACTGCTCCATGCCCTAGTAATAGGATTTATAAAGATTTTTTTTAAACCAATTTATAAAACATTATACTATAACAGCAAGTTTTTAGTATTTTAACAAATTAAAAAATATTTTTAGGTTCCAATATGATAAGGAACGAAAATTTTCAATTAATAACGAAATGAGTTATGAATTTCGCGAGTTTATGATAATTAATACTTTTATAAAACATTTATTATAAAAGGTTACTATTCATGACAGAAACATTTATTTTTGTAAACCTCATAAATCATTATAACTTCAAAATACGAAGAACGTGCTCGAAATATCGCTAAAACGGAGCTATAACGAATAAAATACGACATTTACGGGTTTCGATAACTAAACTATAAAAAAAAAACTTTATAATTGTGTGAATCAGTAAAAGTATGTTCATCAGAGGTTCAAAAATTATGAAATGTCAAATTTTGATAACTCGTCCCTAATACCGAAAGGTGGGCATAAGAACGTCAAAATCGGCTTAAAACGCGAAAGTTAGCCAAGTGTTACTACAACGGTAAAATTATAAACGTTTTAACTTATTAAGCACAATTTTTCCAAAAACAATTTACAATGGTGATTACTATATAGAATTATGCATGGTAGTAATTACCCAATGTGATTAGTATTATTCGCGACTTAATATTTTAAATAGGTTGCATCTGACGATTTGCGTGGCGCATTATCTGTGATATTCTTGTTATTCGCTCACTAAAGGTGAGTTTATAGCCCCCATTTACATGCTTTTGTTTTATAAGTTTTTAGGGGTGAGAAACTTGCAAATGTTTTATAACTGGATACAAGTGGTTAAGTTTTCATATTATGATTATGTGTTGCCTAAGTAGCGATAACCCTAGTTAAGCCCATTATCATGATGGTTATCAAAGTACTATATTACTAGGGAGTTTCATAATGAGGCCTCTTCGGGGTGGCGTATCGACGAGTTGTTGGATTTACGATTTAAAGTGTCCTAGCTCCTCATACGTTCACTACATGACCTCTTAATTATGATAGCCCGAACGATAGTATGATGAGCTATATAGGAATATATGATATTGGTTAATCGAAGTACATGGTACTTATACGACCTTAATTTAAATAGGTTGCATCTGACGATTTGCGTGACGCATTATTTGTGATATACTTGATATTCGCTCACTCAAGGTGAGTTCATAGCCCCACGTTTTACATGCTTTTGTTTTACAAAGTTTTTGGGGTGAGAAACATGCAATGTTTTACAACTGGACACAAGTGGTTAAGTTTCATATTATGATTACGTGTTGCCTAAGTAGCGATAACCCTAGTTGAGCCCATTATCATGAACTGTCAGTTACTGGATTGTGAGCGCGAATGATATGAATAGATCTATTGGGATTGACATCCCCGTTCGGGTGATTAGCTATCACTGGGCAAACGAACGTATACCATGTCGAACATAGGATGTTGCGGGTTAGAACATCATCACGGGCAATGTAGGCCATTTATATGGTATTCATTTATGTCGAGCTTCAGTGTCATGAGCTTAGGGCAACGTAATTACATTTATATGATGTCTGCATCTGTTGCATTATCATACACTTAGGAAATCTTGTGGTCCTACAATATATGATTTATCAAACCTATGAATTCACCAACATTATTGTTGACGTTTTAAAGCAATGTTTTTTAGGGGATCAGTAAGCACGAGGTGCAAGGGATACATTGGTGGTTTTGATTGGGATATCATGCATTAAAGATTTTGTCGCATTACATTTTGTATAACTGTATGGGCTAGAAATCTTTGTATTTTGAACAAGTGGACAAGTGAAGCTTCGGCTTATGTAACAAATACTTTGTTAAATCCAATGTATCAGTTTTAAACGACTTTTTGGTCGTTCTATATACATCTTGTGTTATTGATCTATGAAGTAACACGCCCCGGACCCTTATTCCGCTGCGACCCAATTTGGGGGTGTTACAGATTGGTATCAAGAGCCAAGGTTATAGAGAACCAGGTCAAATATTTTTGCTGGACTATAACCATTTTCAAACAACGAATTCATACAACGGGGTTTTACACGGGACATACATATGTGCATACATTCATGCATACACTACTTGTTGCATTAGTTGGTTAGACTAGATGCATTCATAATTGATATACATGTTATGATATAAATGTATATTACTATAAGAGTATTATATTAAATACTAATATAAGCTATTTTGAATTTTTAGATTCAGTCATGTCAGATTCGGATGAATCGGGGGTTACATACACGGAGGTTTCCAGCCTATTTAAGGATATATCAGACATAGGATCACTGAGAGCCGATGCTCACGAGTACCTTGAGCTGTCTGGGATGCCAGAGGACCCATACATAGAGGCTGCTCTTCAGGCCCCACCCTCTCGAGATTACGTGCCTGGCCCTGAGGAGCCAAAGCAGGCACCACCTTCTCCAGACTATGTTCCAGGCCCGAAGCATACTAATGATGAGATTATTACTGAGGATCAGCCAGGTGCTGAGGATGCCTCACCCATTGCTCAGTCACCTACTATGTCTCGGAGTCCAATCCTGAGGCAGACCCGGAGGAGGATGACGATGAGGACCCCGAGGAGGATCCTATCGATTATCCTGCTGATGGAGGAGATGACGAAGATGACGAAGATGACGAGGAGGGGTCATCAAAGGATGATGAGGATGATGACATGGACATCGAGGCCGATGATGAGGTGGAGGAGGAGCACCTAGCTCCTGCCGACTTTGTAGTTGTTTCTTTACCAGCTACTAATCAGGCCCCATCTGCGGAGGAGACAGAGCATTTCGAGACTGATGAGTCTGCGGCCACACCACCACCATACCCTGCATATCGTGTGGCATCTAGGATTTCTATTCTAGCTCCAGTGCCTACACCATTATGGTCTGATGCAGAGGTTGCTAGACTTCTCGCTATATCTACCCCCACCATCATCACCACTCTCCCCATGGTCTTCACCACTTCCCCAGATACCTTCTCTATCGTTACCACTATCACCACCCTCACCTGTGTTATCACCAGCACCACCTCCTAGCCTTATTCATTCATTGGGCTATCAAGCTGCTATGATTCGGATGAGAGCTGAGGCCATATCTACTTCCCATTCTCTACCATTACCACCACCCTTCATACTCTCCCCCACCAGACCAGATGCACTATCATTAGGGATACCACCACCCTTGCCTATATTAGTTCCTACTTCATCACTACCATTGCTACTACCCTCTGCTAGTCATGGGGAGGACATACCCGCGGTTACCTTACCACCTCGAAAGAGGTTAGGTATCGCTCTTGGTCCTAACATAGCTTTGATTGAATCATGGGATAACACATAAGCTATGATGGAGGCAGATTTTGAATTAGCTCAAAGGCTACAAGCAGAAGAACAGGGAGAAATAACCATTAAAGAAAGATCAAGATTGTTTGTAGAACTCATGAACAGAAGAAAGAAACACTTTGCAAAGCTTAGAGCTGAAGAGATAAGAAGAAAGCCACCTACCAAAGGTCAAAAGAGAAATCAAATGTCCACTTATTTGAAGAATATGGCTAGATACAAACATAGTCAGTTAAAGAGAAAAAGCTATAATGAAATCCAGAAGTTGTTTGATAAGGAAATGAAAAGAGTAAATACTTTTGTGGACATGAATTTAGAAGTAGTGAAAGGCAGTAAGACAAGAACAGAGGAAAGCTCTAAAAGAGTAGGGGATGAACTTGAATCTGATATAAGCAGAAGATAGATAAGCATGTAGAAGTTAAAAATGATGATCAAGAGGAGGCAGAGATGAAAAGGCATATTGAGATAGTTAAAGATGATTGAGTTTGTTCGGTTGCAATGATTGATATACCTCTAGTACTATGCCTACTGTGTTGGTGAATTCCAAGATTGATTAAAGATGGAAGGATGAGGATTACTTTAAATTGATATGGGCTGATTGATAGCTCAAATTGGTATTCAGCACATGATATAAGATGCTTCAAGTTTTTGATTGATTGATCTTAGGGACCCTTGGTAGTTGGTTTATATGATATACATGGGAATATTTATGGATAGAGGAGGATTTTGGTATGTGGTGTTTGTGGGCTTTTGGGATTTGGAAGGTTTGTTCTGACTTATAGAGTGATGTATGGACAAATAGACTAAGGGTAAATGTGCTCTGGAATGTTTTGGAGCTGTTTGATAAAATATGAGTGCACTTGTTAAGGTTTAGAATATACACATTTTATGTTGGTTTGGGAAAAGATATCCACTTACAACCTTAACAACATCTCAACCACTGCTGAACAAGAAGCTTCAAGCTGATCGTTGGAATGAGATGTGTTATCAACTACTCAAGCTCATGACAAAGCAGGAAAAGGGTCAATGAAGTGTTTGAATGCATCCTCCTGGTGATGGTGAAGACTTTTAATGAAACTTGAAGATTCAGAAGATAAACATCAAGTTTAGGGGAGGATTGTTGGGTTTAAAAGACTTCAATATGATTCTTATAGTTACTACTGCTCAGGTATATATTAGTGCTGTCAAGCATAACTTAGTGCTGCTGGTAATACTAATGAAAATTATGCGAAGTAGTTAGTACTTGTAGTATAAAGTTACTATTGTTAGTATAATTAGTACTGTTAGTATAAAGTTACTGCTGCTAGTAGAAATTAAGATTGCTCAGAGATGAAGACTGAAAATATACTAAGTAGTTACTAATGCTAGTACTAAAGTTAGTACTGCTAGTGTATGTTAGTACTACTAGAGTAAACTTCTAAGTAATTAATGATGCTTGTGCTCAGTTACAACTGCTGGAAGGATTAATGCTGTCAGAGATGAGATCAAAGACATATCAGAGAAGAGATAAAGGTTGATTGAAGAACAAGAATACTTATGAAGATAAGTATCATTTATTTGTAAAGAAGATATGTATAAACTTATTTGTTTAAGAGATTATGTTTACTTATAGAAAATATCATAATCACTTGACGCGTTTTGTAAGCCCATTAGGGTTTCCTTAGTATATAAAAGGAACCCTACGTCATAGATCTAGATATTAGTTTTCATATTAGTATTCATAGTTTGCATAGCAATCATAGTTAGTATTCATAGCTATTTTGTAACTCAAAATAGTATTCAATATATTGAAAGTTTAGTAAAGATCTTGTTTTTACTGTTTCATTATTCTTCTTGGTATTGCAAACTAGATTCCGCATAGTTTGTGATATTCTCAATCTTAGTTTCTATTATAGTTGTCTTCTATCTATCTAATATAACTAAGCTTTAACATGCTAAGTAAGATCTGTCAAGAAGGGATCAACACACTCCTTAATTTGATTTTGCTCATCCAAACAAGTCGAAAAATACATATGAATTATGTATCTTGAAATTTGTTCATGAGATCATTATGCATGTGTTTGAAAACGTTTTTAGGTTGTATTGACAATGCATAACAACAATTTTATTATGTTCCTAACGTGAGTGATTTGAAAATAAATTAGGGTTTTTAGTTCAAAATCAATTTTTCTACAAGCTCATTAATATGTGCAAATCCTATGTCTACGGGAAGCATATTAGTTGTACAGGTTAAAGCAGCAAACAATCTTTTATCCGTGTTTAATTCTTTCTATATCAATTCGTTTGTTCTTTAGTCATTTTTATGATTATTAAATACATGTTTAAGGATCTGATTTAAGAGTGTTGCTTGGTTGATTATTAAGGTCCTATTTATTTCATAATCGCTATATGATTCTAAAACCCTTGGTAGCCCACATACGATTGTAAACCTTAGCATTTTAGGGGTTTATTACGACTTACCACGGTTATCAATTCTTGTAAGGGCTTCGTTTAGGTGTGCTTTTTTAGACTTTTGTTTGTGGTTTCTTTTATTCATTAAACACTGATGCGCAAACATTATAAACCTAAATCTTATTGGTTTTTTAAACGAAGATTCTTAAGACTTTAAGCCTTGTATTAGCGATACTGTTCAATGATGTAATTGTCTTTGCGGTGCGTGACTGGTATTTTCGAGCGCATGGTGTACTCGCTTCTAATGTGGCGCACTCAAAAGAGCGAGATACTGATTAGGTTAGAGACTCATCACGTAGTATGTCTGGCCATATTGTGTAGGCACGTGTGTTGTCTCTTATATAGTACGTGTCGTTTGGTTACACCTAGGTTGCCGTGTGATATGATATATCTAGGATTAACAATAACATTGAACATAACATATGTATAGCGGAATTAACATAAGAACAATGATATTGTAACAAGGTTTCTTCATTATCAAACACTCCAAGCCCCAATTATATTCGATCAAAATATAACAGTTACAACTAATTTGTAACAGGATCAAGTTACCTTGACCTTGTGGCTACACCACCACTATAAACGTCTACATCTCTAACTTGTACACACACATGTTTTTCTTTTTGTGTATTGTACAAACCTATGTCTATGGAACTCTTTATATAGAGAGTCAAAGACTTACAAAGGAAGATAAACATTAGACAACTAAATCTTTTAAACATTAAGAAATATCTTCTGTTATCTTTATCTTTTTAAGAAGATCTTCAAGTATCTTCATCTTTTCTCCTACATCTTGTAGAATTCTTTAATGAAGATTTTTATCCTTTTGTTTCATTCTTTTGTTCTTTTGTCTCATCAAATCTATAATTCCCAACAATCTTCCCCTATTTGATGATGACAAAACAAACAAGTATTCTTGTGCGAACTTCATCATAAAGCCTTAATAAATCAAAGCTTCCCTTGAAGTTGAGATCATGGATCTCCCTGAATGAAACAAACTTCTCCTTAATCAGATATCCTTTGTACCATGCTTATATCACCACAAATAATAAGTTGTAAATCATATCTCTATAATCTTCTTCCCCTTTTTGTCATAATCCAATAGGGGTCTTGTGAAGATAAGCAACTTGAATCTTTACAACTACAAATTACACACACATTTTTCTTTTTGTGTATTGTACAAACCTATGTCTATGGAACTCTTTATATAGAGAGTCCAAGACTTACAAAGGAAGATAAACATTAGACAACTAATCTTTTAAACATTAAGAAATATCTTCTGTTATCTTTATCTTTTTAAGGAGATCTTTAAGTATCTTCATCTTTTCTCCTACATCTTGTAGATTTCTTTAATGATGATTTTGATCCTTTTGTTTCATTCTTTTGTTCTTTTATCTCATCAAATCTATAATTCCCAAGAATCTTCCCCTATAATGATGACAAAACAAACAAATAGTCTTGTATGAACTTTATCATAAAGCCTTAATAAATCAAAGCTTTTTTGAAGTTGAGATCATAGATCTCCCTGAATGAAACAAACTTCCCCTTAATCAGATATCCTTTGTACCCTGCTCATATCACCATACATAATAAGCTACAAATCATATCTCTGTAATCTTCTTCCCCTTTTTGTCATAATCCAATAGGGGTCTTGTGAAGATTAGCAACTTGAATCTTTACTACTACAAACCATATACTATACTACTAATCCAGCCTTCTAATGTCTCAAATTATAAACCATACCCAAGTCCATCTTGTTGATCCTACTTGAATAGATCTTTCTTAGCTTGTAAAAGGCTTAGTTATATTGAATAAATCCAAGACAACTATGGTAGAAACGTTGATTGAATATATCAAAGACTATACAGAATCTAGTCTATGATATTAAGAAGAATAAACAATGAAACAGTAACAAACAAGATCAAAATCAAACCAAACTTTCAGCCTCAATATTAAACAAACACTCGTAACAGTCTTAGGGTTATACAAAACCTTGAAGCTATACGAATACAATTATGTGTGTACTTGATACAATTTGATACTTGCCCTAGGATCTCTTTTTATACACCAAAGAGTCCTAGATGATTTACAATATATTCTAAAGATTTAGATTATCTCAAAGATCAATTCTATAAATAACTAATTCTTATCCTGTAAGCAATCTTGATCTTCAAGCAATCTTTATCTTTATCTATCCAGCAGTTGTAACTCTGGAACTAGCAGCATTAACTTTGTTGAAGACAGTAGTAACTTTGTACACCAGCAGCACTAACTAAGCACAAGCAGCATTAACTACTTAGAATATTTTCTTCATTAGCATTACTAAGTTTACTCTAGCAGTACTAAGTTACACTGACAGTGGTAACTTTTATACTAGCAGTACTAACTTTTATACTAACAGTAGTAACTACTTAACATATTCTGTCTTCATCTCTGAGCAGTCTTAACTTCTATTGACAGCAGTAACTTTATACTAACA
>BQNB010179194.1:0-12796 GCA_026074375.1 Tanacetum coccineum | reverse complement strand
AAGATGATGATCAAGAAGATGATGGTCAAAATGATGAAGATCAAGATGATGTTAATGAGCAGACTGATTCAGACAACGATGGTGATGACTTTTTTCATCCTAAGCTCTCAACTCAAGATCAAGAAGTAAGACATAATGAAGAAGAAAGTGATGAAGAAATTCAAGGTGCGAATGTTGAGGAAGAAGAGTTGGATAAAGAAGAGACAAATGATGAAGACGAAGCGAATGAATTATACAGGGACGTGAACGTCAATCTGGAAGGACGAGATATTGAAATGACAGATGCTCAACAGACTAATGTTCAAACTACTCAAGTAATAGAAGATACTCACATGTGTGTTCATAACTAACAGGTCACAATCCTGAAGGTGCAACAGCAGGTTCTTCAGAGTTCTTCTGTGTCATCTGGCTTCGTTTCTAACATGCTCAACCCCAGTCCAGATACAGGTATTGACTCTATATTTAATCTTAACACTGAGTCAACTTCACTGATAGATGTTCCGGTTACTACTATTGCTGAGCCACCTCTTTTGTCTACAACAACTCTTCCTCCACCACCCACTCCTCTCATCACACATCTGCAACAAACACCAGTTCCTACACCAGCAACTGTTCCAAGCTCCTCCCTACAAGATCTTCCCAACTTTGGCTCTTTATTCGGGTTTGACCATAGACTAAAAACTTTGGAAAATGACTTCTCAGAGTTCAAGCAAACGAATCAATTTGCTGCAGCAGTTTCTTCAATTCCCGGCATTGTTGATACGTACCTTGCCAACAAGATGAATGAAGCCGTCAAAACAGCTGTTCAATTACAGTCAGACAGACTCAGAGATGAAGCTCAAGCCAAAAATGAAGACTTCCTCAATAAACTTGATGACAACATAAAGAAAATAATCAAGGACCAAGTCAAAGAACAAGTTAAGGCACAAGTCTCTAAGATTTTGCCAAAAATTGAGAAGACTGTAAATGAACAACTCGAAGCTGAGGTTCTGACTCGTTCATCCAATGAATCTAAGACATCTCATGCTGTAGCCGCCAACCTATCTGAATTAGAGCTGAAGAAGATTCTCATAGACAAGATGGAGAGCAATAAGTCAATCCACAGATCTGATGAACAGAAGAATCTCTACAAAGCATTGGTTGACGCTTACGAAAGTGACAAGCTCATACTTGACACTTATGGAGATAATGTTTCGTTTAAAAGACGTCGAGATGATGAGGATAAAGACGAAGAACCCTCCGCTGGATCAAACCGGGGGTCCAAGAGAAGAAGAGCGGGAAAAGAACCAGAGTCAACCAGTGCACCAAAGGAAAAGACCTCCAAGACAACTGGCAAGTCTAATGAAGGGTTAAATCTCATCATAAGTTTGCTGGCGAGTCTGCTCAAGCAAAGGAGCCAAGGCACACTACCAAAGATTTAGAAGAACCCGCACATCTGGAGTTCAAAATGGGAGTTACTGAAGATCAACCTGATGAAGAGACCTCTTAGCTTCCTGATTGGTTTTAGAAACCAGCAAAACCTACTACTCCCGATCGTGATTAGAACAAGACTTTACCTGATGCTCATGGACCTATTCAACCTTGGCTATGCTCTTTGGCCCGGATAGAAGATCAGCTGTGTCCCGGTTGAATGCGCATAGACACTCCTTCTTGACTTCCTACATCGTAATGACATGCGTAAAGTTAATACCTAACTTCCTGAATTATTAGCCGGTTCCAACATTCGAGACTGTTGAAAGGATCATGCAAGAGTCCTGTAAGATACATTGAATATTTCTTTGAAGAAGTCTACAAGGCTACCACTGATCAATTAGACTGGAACAACCCTAAAGGTCAGCAATATCCTCATGATCTGCGAAAGCCACTACCATTGATACCTAATTCTCAAGGTCATCGTGTCATACATTTCGATCACTTCATCAACAACGACCTAGTGTATCTAAGTGGTGGTGTCTCCAAACATATACAACTTCAGTGATGAATACAAAGGCTGCAGATTACGGGAATATCAAATGGATTGAAGATCTGGTCCCTAACACAATGTGGAGTCAAGTGCCGGTTAGCTACGACAAACATGCACTCTGGGGAATCTCACATTGGGGGCGAAAACGACAACAATTCTATGGATTTGCTGCTAACAGGGAATCTGCTCGAGATGTCTACTCCAAACGCAGAATCATTGCTGTCACAAAGCTTCAAATAGTCAAATGGCATAATTACAAGCATCTGGATTGGATCACTATTCGTAGAGATGATGACAAGCTATATAAATTCAAAGAAGGCGATTTCAACAGGCTTCGCATCCAAGACATCAAAGACATGCTGCTTCTTCTTGTTCAAGGCAAGTTGACAAATCTCACTGTTGAAGAACGCCTAGCTTTTAATGTCTCCTTGCGAATGTTTACAAGAAGCGTTGTCATCCAAAGGCGTGTGGAAGATCTTCAATTAGGTGTCGAGAGTTACCAAAAGAAGCTCAACCTCACAAAGCCGGATACGTACAGATCAGATCTTAAACGAAAGGAAGCTTTATAATACAACCTACTCCAAATCCTAAAGGTATCATTTACCAGAACTAAAGACAAGAAGAACAAATAGATGCATATTGATGACTACACAAGTTTCCAGTGACGGTACACTTAATAAGTCTGTACTGTGCCTTGATGATCCTAAAAATGGAGTGTCAGATGAAGTATCTTGCCTTAGACTATCCCTGTAGACAAAGTGATAAAGAATAAACAGGAGATATACCAGGCATGTGATAAACAACTAAGAGAATCAGGAGGTATTAAGCGGACTTGGAGAAATTTGTTGGTGGGAGACCTGTAGCGAGGGTGACTTCAGCTGCTATACAAAGGACCATAAGAATTTATCATAATGATTTCCCTCATCATAACAGGTCAACCCTTTTACCTAGTGTAATAACTTGTGAAAATTTGTATATATGTAGTGTAGACATTATGGTGATATTAAGGAGTGCTCGAGCACAAAATTTTCAAGAATTTCTTAGTAAATTCAAAAAAAAATCAAATTATTGTACTCAGCAATGTCTTATATACCCTCAAATATTAAGGGGGAACATTAAAATGTTCCTTATAAATATTGTGTAATATTTTGTCCCCAAACGTTTAATCACTTGATATCCAAAATATCAAGGGATTAACATTTTGGATAAGGGGAGAAAATGTGATTAAACTACATCTAATTTTTTATAGCAATGTGATTGGTATAAAAAGGACTCAAATACTCTCCACACGTAGCATGTACTAAACGATTACGATTGCACTGTTAAGGGGGATTTTTTTAGTGATGATGAAAAACTTTAAAAGTGTAAATCTTTTTGATAATTATATCAACACTTTGATTTGTAACTTTCAAGAATTTGGCTTCGAGATTGTGTGGAATTTCCCTAAAGGACCAACCATGTACTTAAATTTATGAAGTTATAAGGTGGTTAGGCATAGGTATTCAAATCCCATGATCCAGCCAGAACCGGAGGGATCTACCCAGGGATATCCACTAGATAGTGTAGAAGTCCTTAGGTATGATACAAAAGGAGAAAAAGTGAGAATCAGGAAAAGTGTCGACTGAGATGGAGCTAGTACTGGAACAAACCCAACAAGGTACTAGTTATGAAGTCTCGGTAAGCGCTGAAGGGGTTGAAGAATTAAAAAGAATTATAAGGATAAAGGGTGAAAAGAAAGAAGCCCTCCACACACTTAGGCAGAAACTGGGTCAATACATAAACTGTCGGAAACACTAAGGTGTTGTCTGACATTGAAGATAGTCATGGACCCAGTGACGCTAAGTACAACCCTCCATAGCCACTCAAGGTCTCTTAACAGACTCTTGTTTCATTTCTCACAGATATTACACGCATTTCTATCGACTTTCTCACTCCGAGTTAGTTGATATTGAAAAGGTGACAGTCTGCTCCAGCCTCCGATCACTAAAATCAAAGTGCACTATTGAGTCTAGAGCCAAAAGAGATCATCCATAAATCTCATTAGGACACTTGTCAAATTATGCTTGCTATCTCACACAATGTGAATAACGAGAAATATACTAAGAGTCCTACGCATTATCCTTGTGATTTTGCCAGAACATCCGAGTGATATAATTCACAGTGAAGATGGAAATCCTGCTTGAGTCAACATCAAACAAGCTCATGGTAGGTGACTTGTGCGATTCTATGTGAATCAAACTTGTGACAACTGGAAAGAAATGATGGTGCGATTCTATAAGAATCAAACTTGTTCCAGGTTATGAATTGACGATTGATGATAAATTTTGAAATGATTAACACTCTCGATGTGTCACAAAACCACTTTAGCAAAGTGACACGTCGATTGATTTTCAAATCGATTTTTCTATTCAATCGGTGAGACTTCGTCTTGCTGGTTCACTCATACCGTGTTGTCTGCTTTGAGACGCTCCGGTAATGAGAACGGCTAGTGCAGCTGCGAAACCCTGTCAAGGAGATTCTTCAGAATTATACCTGATCACAGGTAGTATTTATACTGATCAACGGGGAACCGTGGTTATTGCAACCGTATTCGATGAAGTGACAAAGATACTTTCATCCATATTTGTTGATTATCACTAACCTAAACCTGCAGGTACTCCCGACGATTGGTGCAGCTGATTCCCGATGAGTCATGATTCATAGCCACATGCTCATACTCAACCGACATATATAAAGATACCATGAAAGCTCAAATACATGTTTCAAGACTTCCGCTACTCTGATACCGTACGTCCTTCTTGAAGCGACGAAGTGTTAAAGTTAAAGAACTTCAAGAAAGATGCATTTATAAAGCTTTTCAAGTCAACAAATCAAGAAAGGTATGAGCATGTTGGTCCAGAAGTCACAAGTTCACAAGATGGAAAAGTTAACAAGATGGCAAAACGAGATTATGCTTGGTTGATGATCTCAAGGTGTTCAAGATCACATTCAAGACATGCTAAGGAACAAGCTCAAGACCTAAAGTCTATGATCACTACATCGAATCACAAGTTAATGATTGAAGTTAAAGACTATGAGCTCAAGACTAAAATCAAAGCATAGTATGCTAAGTTTAATTTTTTGTCAATTGGAGTGACCTCCCTTAGGGGGAGATTGTTAGGAATAAAAAGGGTCTCGATCACTTCCAATATTAACTAGTCAAAGCCCGTAGTTAGTTAATATTTAGTTTATAAGCTAATATGGCCCAAAAGCCTATGGAAAGCCTTATAAGGCCCATGGCCGGCCACCCTTGATGTATAAATACCCTCTCCATGCCTTGGAGAGGGTGGTTGGTTGGTTGTATTTTCATTTTCTCTTAATGCATTTCATGTTTAGCACTTTCTCTCTCTAGAAAATACATCCTTCCTTCCACTTTCTCTTACTAGTTCTTGTTTCTCATATATCAAAGATTACTTGTATTCTACATTCACACTCCTCACAAAATTCCCAAAGGAAAATTTGGCTTTAGATAAAGGTAAATTTAAAACTCCGTCACCAATGACAACACCCATTGAAAAAAGAAATAACAACAAATTCTGTGAGTTCCACGGGGAAGTGGGACACACCACTGATGAGTGTATGCATCTGAGAAGACAAATTGAAGAATTAATCAAGGCTGGAAAGCTGTCACACGTAATCAAGGAGCTAAAACAAGGCAGTGGAAAGGATCAGCCAAAAACCACTTCGAGCTCGTTGGTCACGGTTGGCACCCTTTTTTTTGAGTCCAAGCCACCACTTCATAGGCCACCACTCCGAATGTTGGGACCTCGAAAGGTAGGGCTAGCTCTGATACCAATTGATATGAACAAGCTAGAAATCAATAAAGAAATGAAGCTTGACCCACAAATCAGTTAGGATTCCAAGAAGAATAAGAATTGAAACCGAAACAGAAATGCTATGAAGGGATTTGTTATTGATAATGGAGTTGGATGATTGTTACAGACGATTACAGAGAGGAAATGAGTTTACAACTGATTACATGAATGAAATGAATTACAGGGATGTGTATTTATAGAGGGAAAAGCCTAACGGCTTTTCCTGCCAAAATGCTAATGACTTGTAATTGAATTTTGAATGAGGGTTGACCACAGTTGACTTGTTCATATCATGCTGAAATGGAAGTATAGTACCCGATCTTTATGTTGTCAGTTCTTTTCATTGTATCGATGATTCTGTCAAAATATACGGATCACCAGGTTAACCTGCTGATTAGAAGGTGAGTTGGTAGGTCAGTTTAAAGCTCGGCTGACCTGTTGAGGATCACCAACCAAGACCGACAATAGTTTGTAAACTCTTTTATAGTTGAATTTTGGATGATAGTAGATTTTGTCTATTACGAAGTTTTGTTTTAGGATATAATTCTGTGCACATGGTTCATCTATAACCGGACTGGCCGATTTGTTAAGGTTTTTAATGTTTATGTTTAGACAGTAGTAGATTACGGAAATAGTGATTTGAGTACTTTATTAGCAGGTTTTAGCTCACAATTTTCCGCTGTTGAGTTTGCAGTTAGAAAATACCTCATACACCATTTAATATATGATGATGTATAATAGGTAGTACCATCACATTAGGGCTCGGCCAAACTAAATAAATAATAAGTATAACGGGCCGGAACTAAGCCCAGAGTCACACTAGACACGACCCGAACGCAACAAGACGGACGCGGATCGGTCACACGCCGCTTCCGCAGGCCACCTGCGGATCAACTAACGTCTGCGGAAGGTAATCCGCGTCCGCAGTCACGACCCCACTCCGGCCACTACGATAATAGGCGAAATACTAGGAAACCCTAGTACTAGCCTCGCATATATAAGGAATCCTCTGACATTCCAAAATGGTATGATTTTCTCACTCTTCCCAATACACACACATACTTCTGACAACATGTTCTCTTACTCTCATGTCGGAGTCTAATCGTGGGGTCCGTCCCCATGATACAGGAAATCATCTCAACTACTTTGTTTAGTACAAGATCTAATCCCAAGAGAGCTTGAAGTTCCAGCCCAACAAGCAATCAAAGCCCACTCAATACCCAGTCATACATTTTGTACTAACAAGTTGGCACCATCTGTAGGACCTGTATACAACTGCGTTTCTCAAAATACTCACCATGAGCGAACCAGCAGAGCTTATTCCCATCCCACCCACGTCCGTCGTGCGAAACACAGTGGGAAAAGGAAATGAGCAAATCTCAATAAACCCGAACAGGCCCGCGTCCGACGCAGCCCTCCAGGAGTGTTGCGACAAGTATTATCATCAGTTGTTACCAATAATAGCTGAAAAAGTCCACCAAGAAAAAGTGCAGCAAGAAAAACTAAAAGAAGTGAAAGCCCGTCTTAACTTCGAAGTGTGTTCGGGAAGAAACTCAAAGATCCAAGAAGTATCACAACACTCCGAGTCTAGGACACCAGACGTAATAGGAGATCTTAGGACAAGGCTAAGGTCTAGACGTTCAATAAGCATGTCCAGATAAGACGTGAAAGATCAGAGTCACCTAGAAATAGGCTAGGAGATAAGGGACGAAAGGAAGGCGGCGTGTTTAAGA
This sequence comes from Tanacetum coccineum, assembly GCA_026074375.1. Classification (NCBI taxonomy): domain Eukaryota; kingdom Viridiplantae; phylum Streptophyta; class Magnoliopsida; order Asterales; family Asteraceae; genus Tanacetum; species Tanacetum coccineum. The sequence goes on along the minus strand of BQNB010179194.1, from coordinate 5,246 downwards.
GGCTGGGGGTAAAGGAAGAAATGTGTCCGCACACTCGGAGAGCCGCTACCAAAGTTCCCGGTCAAGAAGAACGGAGCCAACTCCCAGGAAGCGTTACCATGAAGGAACATCTTCACGGAGAACGGAACCACTCTCAGAGAGTGAGGATAGTGGAGGAGGACACTGGAAGTCAAGATCGAAGAAGCAAAAGTCAAGCATTGAGGAAGACGACCTGTCTCAACCATGGGTGTGCGAGGAAACGGATCCTTTCACACCCCGGATCCGCTACTTCGACTTCCCAAAAAAGACCCGGATGCCAAGTAATGTTAAAACATATGACGGAAGTGATGATCTGGAAGATCACTTGAAAATTTTTCAAGCAGCTGCGAAGGTGGAACGTTGGGCAATGCCGACATGGTGCCACATGTTCAATTCTACACTCACTGGATCCGCTAGGGTATGGTTCGATGACCTACCTTTGGAATCCGTAGATAGCTATGATGACTTGAAAAAGGCATTCCTAGCAAACTTCCTTCAGCAAAAGAAGTGTATCAAAGATCCAGTAGAAATTCACCACATCAAGCAAAGAGAAGGGGAATCTACAGAAGATTTTGTGTAAAGATTCAAAACTGAGATTAGGCATGTTAAGGGAGCCCCAGCGTGCATGAGAATCTCTAGATTTATGCATCGAATCACAAACCCTGGACTCATTAAACGTCTACATGACAAAATCTAAAAATCAGTAGATGAAATGATGAGGGTAACCACAACGTTCCTTAGGGGAGAGGTGACAGCTTCCAACTAGGTGCGAAAGAAAACACTTCCGGCATGGAAGCAACAGGAAGCTGGGAGAAAACAAAATTTTGACAGAAGGGGAGATTTCAGAAATCAGCAGAGATCCGAGCGGAGACGTGACAAGTTCACACTCCTCACAAAATCCCCAAAGAAAATTTTGGCTTTAGATAAAGGTAAATTCAAAACTCCGCCACCAATGACAACGCCAGTAGAAAAAAAGGAACAATAACAAGTTTTGTGAATTCCATGGGGAAGTGGGGAACAACATTGATGAGTGCATGCATTTAAAAAGACAAATAAAAGAGCTAATAAAGGCTGGAAAGATGTCGCACGTAATCAAGGAGCTCAAGCAAGGCAACGGAAAGGATCAGCCAAAAGCAGCAAAGAAGGGAGAAACATCCGGAAAGGATAAGCCTCTGGCAATCTTGATGGTTCAACAATGGTAAAGGGTTGCCAAACAAAGGATTACACAAAGCTTCTCCCCCAATCCGGAAATTTCCTTCCCACCCTTAGGGGATGAGGACGGAGCGGAAGGCCCCATGATCATTGAGGCATAGATAGGAGGTCACTTCATACATTGCATATATGTGGATGGAGGATCGGTTTCAGAGATACTATACGAACATTGCTTCAATAGGCTCCGTTCGAAAGTAAAAAACCAAATGGTTCTAGCTACGCCCCCCCTCATGGTTCCGTGAAGAATCTTATGGCCCAGTAAAGGCCCCATGATTATTGAAGCAGAGATAGGAGGTCACTTCATACATCGCATATATGTGGATGGAGGATCGGCTTCAGAAATAATATATAAACATTGCTTCAATAGGCTCTGACCAAAGGTAAAGAACCAGGGGTGAGGAAAAATCAAGCAATCCCGTCAACAACTCACAAAATGTTAAAATTCCCAGTTCCATGAAGAATGCTCATTCTATGGAGCAGCAATATTATCCCACTCGAATGCACGATGGTCTCTAGACCGGAAGCACAACCTTCCCCTATCACCCAAGTTGCATAAGAGAGGATCAGAGTTACCCAGAGCAAACAATTGTAATAGGCTCTACCCTAACAAAGGACAGACGGATGGCGTTGTGCGAATTACTCAGGTGCAACCTGGACATATTTACTTGGAAACCTGAGGGCATGACAAGGGTTTCGCGACACCTAGCAGAGCATCGCCTGAACGTCCGAGAAGGATGCCTTCCAGTCAGACAAAAGAAAAGAAGCCAAGCGTAAAAAAGGAACAAGGAAATACAAGAGGAAGTAGCAAAACTGATAGACGCAGGAATAATGAAGGAAGTCCATTACCACAACTGGTTGTCAAATCCTGTAATGGTAAAAAAGCATGACGTCAGCTGGAGGATGTGTGTGGACTTCAAAGACCTCAACAAGGCATGCCCTAAAGATGGCTATATACTCCCAGAAATAGATTGGAAGGTGGAATTCCTCTGCGGATACCCCTTTAAGTGTTTCCTAGATGCGTACAAAGGGTATCGCCAGATAAAAATGGCGAAGGAAGAAGAGGAAAAAATGGCGTTCATTACCAGCCAAGGGATATTCTGTCTTTTTTTGTAAGGCCAAGGGATATTCTGTTACTCAAAAATGCCTTTTGGTCTGAAGAATGCTAGAGCAACTTATCAACGATTAGTAGACAAAGCATTCTAAAAGCAAATTAGCAGGAATTTAGAAGTATACATAGACGACTTGGTGATCAAGAGTCGCACGAACAAGAGATAATGAGAGATATCAAAGAAATGTTCAGGACTCTACGAGAGATAAACATGAAGATAAATCCCAAAAAGTACACCTTCAGGGTGGAGGAAGGCATGTTCTAGGGATACAAGGTAAACACCAAAGGAATAAAAGTGTGTCCAGATAAGGTGGAAGCCATTTTAAGCATGCCATCCCCAAAATGTCTAAAAGACGTACAAAATCTCAATGGAAAATTAGCAAGCCTAAACAGATTCCTATCCAAGTCGGCAAAAAAGTCACTGTCATTTTTCAAAGCTTTGAAGAAATGCATGAAGAAAAGTAATTTCCAATGGACTACGAAAGCTGAAGCTGCATTCAAACAAATGAAAAAGCTAATAGCAGAGCTGCCAACACTAACCGCACCACGAGAAGCCGTAAGCGCAGTGTTAATGACCGAAAAGGAGGCGAAGCAAAGCCAGTCTACTTTATTAGCCACGCCTTGCAAAGTCCTAAAATAAACTACGCACCGCTGGAAAAATTGGTACTAGCTTTAGTGCATGCAAGCAAACGGCTAAAAAGATACTTTCAGGCACATACAATCATTATCATCATGGACCAGCCAATCAAGCAGGTGTTGTCTAAACCAGAAGTCGCAGGAAGACTGAAGAAATGGAGCATTAAGCTAGGGGGAATATGACATTCAGTACAGACCAAGAACATCAGTAAAAGGATAAATCTTGGCAGACTTCATAGCGGAACGTCTAAAGGATGACTCCCTAATCACGACCACGGAAGATAAGGAAGAAATTTCGGACCCATGTACATTATTCATGAACGGATCATCCTGCATAGATGGTTCCAGAGCTGGCCTGATACTTACAGACCCGAAGGGAAAAGAATTCACTTACGCTCTGAGATTTAGATTTGATGCAACCAACAATGAAGCCGAGTACGAAGCTTTAATAGCCGGTCTCAGAATCATGGAGCAAATGGGTATAAAAACCTTCAAGCAAATGTGGATTCAAGATTAGAGGCTAATCAAGTCAACAGATCTTTGATTGTGTCGTTGTATGGTTGTAATTTTATGATTTCAAGTTTTAAATTTATATTTTGTCGACTTAACAAAAAACAACTCTTTAACGGGCAGTGTACCCGATCGGTGGTAGTTTCGTGGTAAGTAGGGTGTCGATCACTAAGAGCGAGAAACAATCTTTCAATCTATTAATATTTTGGTTATCTAAACTAGGTTAATTCTATTCTATGTTAAACCTATGCTAAACCTATGTTAATCCTAAATCTAACAGATAAGGAGGGGTTTTCAGCGTGAGAGACTGGCACGGGTTTTATGGTGACTAAAATAAACTTAAGACACTAAAACACATGCAAGAAAATTAACAGAAGATAAAAGAACAGTCTAGCCAAATATAAGAAAACTGTATTAACCATTATTAATCCAATCAGAACGTTGGTTTGTTTATTTAGTTCAAATGATTACTTATCTCGAGGCGGCATATCATTCTTAAGATTAAGACGGTACTTCTTTCTTAAACCTAGATACATAGAATTCTGTCACAATTAAACGCATCTACAAAAAGCATCTTTATTTGCTGATTATAATCTATCTTAGGGATTAAAGCAATGGTGATCTTGTTAAACCCTAGCTCATAGAGACTTTACCCACTTACTGCTTAATGCCAATTCATACACTAGTAGTCCACTAACCAAGTCTTTACCAATTAATTGAGAATGTACTCGTTGATCCCTAGGGTCACCTGCCGGTCCAACTAAGCTTATAACCTAAGGGCAAAGATAGGTCATTCTTTGTTATCCTATTGGTCTAGATGTATAAATCACTATATGGAGAGCCATCTCGGCATCTAGATTACTTGGTCCGTATCACTAGATCCAGTTGAATGATAGGTCGCATACAAAAAGCACGTAAACAAGTATAAATTGATAAACATAAACAAGCAATCAACGATAAATTAAGCAATCGAGATAAACAAAACCAAACATTCAAATCTTCATAATAATGGCTAATACCCGAAGGTATTAGCCTTCAAACGTCATAATCAATACAAGAGTAATAATTTAGCCAAGGTAAACTAACCGAGTTAACAAATGATACGAAAAACTAAACGATTACAAGAGTATAGGAGATTACAAGTTGTTTCCTATGGAATTAATTACGTTGCAAGACCTCTTCTGCTCTTCTTCTCCTCTAAAAATCGACCTTTATGGATTAGGTATCGAAAATATGATTTAGCACACTAAAAAACTATTTTTAGGTTTTCTATTTATAAGGTCTGGAATTTCATCGGGACATACTTTAAAAAGATGGGGTTCTTACCAAAAGTAGTTCTTTAAGTGAGAAAAGAATTTATTTTTTTGCTGATATGTCATTCCTTTAGGTATAATGTTCTCTATCAAATAGTTTGCAAAGTCTGCGAACCATGGTATGTCTTTGGTACTAATTTCCATAAGGGTTTCGCCAGGAAAGTTATCATTAATTTCATCGTCTTCACTTATCTCATCATTCTCAATTCGAGATTAGTGATCGGCATCAACATCGTCTGCACCTTTTTTGTCTTTTATTTCTATATCAAATTCTTGCAATAGCAATATCCAACGTATGAGACGTGGTTTAGCATCTTGCTTTTTGAAGAGGTGTTTAAGAGCTGAGTGGTCAGTGTAGACAACTATTTTGGATAACACGAGATAGGGTCTGAATTTATCAAATGCAAAAACTACAGCCATGAGTTCTTTTTCTGTAACTGTATAATTTT
>BQNB010179191.1:0-12796 GCA_026074375.1 Tanacetum coccineum | reverse complement strand
CTGGAAGAGACTATTTTGATAAGGAACCAAGTGCATTGGTAGAAACCAAATGTGTTGTGATGAGCAATCTGTGAGTCGTTTCGAGATAATTATTGTCGTGCTCAAGGATTTGAGTTGAATTTCGGGGGCGAAATTCCTTTAAGGGGGTTAGATTATAATAACTGGTAACTTTACTGGGTTAAGTATTATAAAATATTATGATTTAATATCGGAGTCTTTCGATTTTGTTTGTTTTCTTGTAGAAAGCTGAAAAGCTGACTTCGGATGACTTATTTTGCGTGAAACGGTTACGGTTTAACAGGGTTTTGGGAGAGTCGTAGGTATCATAAAAGATTCACCTTTGATTCGTCTTTCCGTTTTGAAGTGGTTATGTCGTTTTCCAGTGCTTTTCGGGAAGTTATCCCGCGTTTAGCAAAAATCGTCACGCAGCGCGTACCGACACAACAGTAAATTTGAAAAGGTGTTTTATAAGTTTTGGGTGAAGTGAACAAACTTATTTAATAAAAGATTTTATAATTTGGTGAAACGTTGGATAAAACGTAAATCGTCGAGGTGGGATTTGAAAGTTGTTAGAAAACTGGCGTTTTCGTGATATTCGGTAAAAGACTGTAACGGTTGTTAAAGTGAAAACTTGGGCATGTCCAAAAGTGTGAAGTAGTATTTTCCAAAGGTTGAAACACTTTTAAATTGATGGGAAAGGTTCGGTTGAGTTTAAACAAAAAATCGTGTTTTTGGTCCCGACGCGACCGATAACGTTTTAAATAAAATTTTGAAGGGATTTATATAAAAAGGGTTTCGTGTAAATAACCTAGGTTAATGGAAAGTGATTTTAAACGGAATAAAAATACTAACTAAACCCGGGTAACATTTTAATTTAGCAAGGTTTGAGTTTTTAGAGGACCCGACACAAAAACAAGACCCCCGAGCTCCTTGGATGCTTGGACGAGTAAGGGACAAAGAGAGGGAACACAAAGGCTTATTTCTAGCTAGTTCGTTTATTCATGGTATATTTATATTTTGTCTCAACCTAAAACACTCACTTATGCATGTTTTTCCAAATCAAAAAAATATCATCTCTCTTTTTTTCTCTCTATTTCGGACGAGCACACAAAGACCAAGAAACACAATTTTTTTTAAAGATCTAGCAAGAACACGGGTTAATAATCAATAGTGGGTTGGTGTTATATAGCTACGGGTTGTAGAACAACGATTTGGGTTTATTTATTTGCGTCAAAACCGAACCAAGAACATCAAGATTGTAAGTTTTTTTTTAATTTTTTAAGTTGTACTTTTATGGTTCTTATAGCGTCTTAATGCTAGTTGTACACGTTGATCTTCATGAAAAGCAAAATTTGAAAACAGAACGAATGATTAAAAGGGGTGTTTGCTTGCGTCGGGTCAAAAAGAAAGAAACAAAGAATGGTCATTTTTATATTTTGGTTATAGTGTTAATTTTATTTTGAGTCAAGGGCTTATTTGGGGCTTATTTGGGGCTTATTTGTAAAGGATTGTTTAAAAATAAGCTAGCAAAAGGCTTATTTGGTTTTGGGTTGTCATGGTTTGGCCTCGGTTGCACTCGGTCCGACAAAGGGAAATGGGCTCGGCCCATTTGTCCTCGGCTTATTCGCCATTCGGTTTATTTAGAGCTTATTTTGATCTTATAGCTTATTCGGTTCGACTTATATTTTTTAGCTTATAGCTTATTTTGGGTTTTTGGCTCATGTTATTTCGGCTTATTATGGTTTCGAGCATATGGCGTATTTGTTTGGACTTATGATTGGTTTCGGCTTATATTTTTAGCTTATAGCTTATTTGATTTTGAGCTTATTTAGCTTCGGCTTATTTGGGTATAGCTTATATTGATTTTTGGCTTATATTTGGTTCGAGCTTACTTTGACTTATGGCTTATTGTTTCGGCTTATTTATTGGGCTTGTGGTTTAATTGATTTCGGCTTATAATCGGGCTTATGGTTTATTGGGTTTCGGCCAATTGGATGTGGCTTATTGGGTTTCGGTTTACATTGGACTTTTATATAGTTATTACTATTAGGCTTTGGTTTTGGTTTGGACTTGAATATGTGAATAATAGATTTTGGACTTATATAAAGGTTTAAAACCTTAGTGGACTCTAAGGCCCAATAACAAGTAAAATGGATTTTTTTATGGACACATGGGACTTGACAAATGTTGTTGGACTCAAATTTGATTTAAAGTGGTAAGTTGGACTTAATAAGAGTTAATGGGTTAACTTTGGGCTTTCGTACCCGAGGAGGAAAAAATAAATGGTTTGGATTTCTAAAGATGAATCTATGGGATTATAATAGTTACGGAAGCGGAGAATGATTTAAATTGGACGATTTTGGTCACGTTTGGATAAGTGCGTTAAAAATATGATCTTATGGCATTTTGTTGAAATTTTGGAATAATGTGGAATAATTATTTTGTGTCAACTCGACTAAAGGACAAAAGGGTAATTTTTGTAAATATTAAATATTAAGGGTAAACGATTGAACATGGACATATAAAGATGATAAAGATTTTTATACGTATCCTGTTAAGCCCGATAAAGAGACAAAAATAATAAAATATTATTAATCTTTTTATTATTCTTTAATATATATATTATATATATTATATTATAGATACGCTATACTATATTCTATTGTATATATATATATATAGTAATATATAGTATATATAGTTTTTGAGTGTTTGCAAAAATTATCTATTCGTTTATTTTCGATCTTTGAATTCGCCACTATTTTTATCAGATTCTTTGGAACGCTCTTGGTTAGTATGTTTCGCGTTTTTCGGTAATGGGTTTGGTTTTGAGTAGTTTGTGTTGTGTTGACTAGTCCAAAGTGATTTGGAGTAGTTTGGGCATAAATACAACACAACCAATGTAGTGTTTTATTTTTTTGTGTATAAGAAGGTTTAGGAGAATGAGGATAAAAGGTTTTTGTAATACTGAAGAGTGTGTGTGTGTTTGGAAATAAGGATAAAGAATTTTATTAAAGAGATGAGGATTTTGTGGTGAGTTAAAGATGAACGCTTGTTCATTATGATACATTGCTACAAGTATTTATGAGGGTGAAAATTAATGTTAGGGTCGGTTTCCGGGGGGGGGGGGGGACCGTTGTGCGTTTGTTGGTAGTGGCATAGTATGGGTGCATGTATAAAGATTATGTGGTTCTTTGAGTAGAGGGTCTATTGTGCTGTGTTAAATTGCATCTGTGTTGACATGAGTTCTCGTGAATAGCCCCTCTTTTTAAATCTTTTTCGTGGGGAAAATGATACTCAAATGTGATTTGAACTGGTTTTTGAACGTGCGAAAAGTGGTTGTGTTTTTGGTAATAATTAAGTGTTTATCGGACTGCTATGTGAATAATATGTGTTGGTGACGATATGTTGGTATGATCTTTCTGTGTGGGTACTTCACCATAAATAGCTCAAGACGTGGTGGCTTGTATGGTCGTGGTATGTCAGATTCGGGGTTGCGACCCTATAAGAGCAGGTGGTACACGGGGATTGGGGTGAAAGACTAGCGGGAGTGGATGTAGGTCTGTGTACATGATTTGCGTGGGGATCTAGAGTGCATTGGTGTTTAGTGATTTGATTGCATTATATTCTGATTGGTCAATTATAGCACAATTGTCCAGTACTGTTTGGAAGATATGGGACAAAACACACTGGTTTGAAGGGCAACTACGAGCTCACAACATTATTGTTGACGTTTTGAGTTATCATTTTCAGGTGTGTTATTAAAAAGGTAAATCGTGAGTATTTGGGATCAAAGATGGGTACAATTGAGGAGTTTATTGGAGAACAATGTTGGATTTTTCACAAGGTTGTGAAATTGTAAATCTTTCATAAAATATACTTTTGTATACAATGATATGGTATGATTCTTGTATCTTGCGCTATGTGAATCATTTGTGTCGCTTTCTCGTTATTTTCATCGACTGATGGGTGTGAGAGATTGGTATATCATAGAGAATCTTATTTTATAACAAGGACATTTTGTAAAAACCCAATTTAATCCTCATGATAACGTTTTCATAAAACACTAATACATGGTGGAATTAACTAGCCAGAGCAGTTCATGTATCTCTAAATTAAAGCACTAGCCTGATAACTATGCTTAATTTACAAAGGACTATGACTATGATGGAGTAGTTTTCTTAAGCTATGTTAGTGGAAATGGAAAAGAATGTTGCAGTGAGTAGTGCGACCACCTGGAAAATGGAGTTGATCTCGAACGTTGTATTGAGTGCATGCATATTTTAAATAATAATTGTGTGATATGAAAAAATGCTTGCGAGCATTGAGGTTCAGATTGTCGTTGATTACTAAGTGTTATATGTTGCTTGTTGTATTGCTAAGGGTTTGCCTGCTGACTAGTCATATTGATGATGCCTTGATGCCTTGGGTAGATATGTTGATTGATAGCAATGCCAATTAAGGGCGTGCCCCTTTAGTGGATATGTTAGGGTATGGTATGATGCCCTGAAGTGCTTATTCTGTGTAGAACCATGATGGTGCTTGTTTGTCGTTCGTACCTCTTGGGTATATTTGTTATATATATATATATATATATCCTATAGATTATATATTTATATATATCATATATTATATTCTTATATATTATTATATATATATATATTATATAAGGGAATATATATACGTATATACGGTTACGAACATCTAATTTTAAATGTTATGTTCATTTTATATATATGTAAGGCATTGTAATGCTGGTAATTTGAGTAATGATATTTTATAAAATACTTATACCCTTTTACCGTGTTATCACAAGTCATGTCTACCCCAGCTTATGTTGATTCGAAGACTATCACCCAGGCTAACAAAGCTCAGAGCTCCCGAGTGCCCGTCCCTTTACCTGATGACCCCTATGTAGCGGTTAGGCATGCACAACTAGTTGATACAAATACTGAGTCAGACCGAGAGGAGGCTCCCTCAGAGGTAGAGGAGTTGCTTCTAGAGTACCCCTTATGGGTGAAGAGTTTGAGGATTTTGAGCCGATAGGTACTAGGACTGATTCATCTTATTATCAGCTTCATCGGATTCCACCACACCACTGTCACCAAATCATCCACTTACTCATGTTTCACCTACCCCTACACCTACCCGAGTTTCATTCCACTGTAGGACCGCACGTATGGCCGTGCGTACTCAGCCGACCCTATCCCTGGGCATCTCAGCCCGCATAGCAGAGGCATCTGCTTTGTCCCCATCTTCTTTCTGTAAGAGGTATAGATCCTCTTACGAGACATCATCGTCATCGACTCTGACCCTTCCAGGGCGTAAGAGATATAGAGGTACATCTGAGCTCATATTAGATACTGATAGCGAGGGGGACGAGTTAGGGGAGTAGGATACTGAGGAGGATAATAAGTATGAGAGTTTGGATGCAGATGACGATAGAGAGAGTCAGGGTTTAGGTGATGAGGATCATGGTTTAGGTGACGAGAGTCAAGGCTTAAAGGATGAGGGATTTGGTTTAGAGGAGGAAGAGGTTGTACCTGAGGGTCAGCAGCAGGCAGTTCAGGTTATGGAGACAGCCGCGAGCGAGCCTTTAAGACTTGGTTATAAGGCTTTAAGACGTCGTGAGTTAGCAGTAGAGGAGGATCATGTACCTAGTACATTCGAGGTAGGTCAAAGCTCTAGGTCTGTGCTAGAGCATGAGGGAGTGGAGAGGATATTATCATTTAGACAGCCCACCCTTGTCACATGGGTAGATCCCGAGGATGACAGAGTTTACGCTGACGTTCTAGCTTATGCACCACCAGCTGCACCTGTTCAGACATTGTCATCTCCTGAGTGGTCGCTTGGTTCCTTACCAGTTTCACTATCATCCCCTATAGTTCCATCACCCATAGCTTCACCAGTGGCTACCTCGGCAGCCACCATATCGGTGGATGAGGATCAGTTTATAGAGGTAGGGGCGTAGTTAAAGCTTTATGAGAGCATACTCTATGATCACACTCAGCGTTTGGATGCGAAACCACCTATTTTAGTTGCAGATATTGATAGGGATGTGAGAGAGCTGTACACTAGGTCAGGAGTGGTTAGATGAGATTTTCTCGCAGAGGTACATGTTTAGGAGTTTAGAGCGCGAGCAAGAGAGGATTACCGTAATGTTTGGAGCTTTGAAAATGCCCTTGCTGGAATTGGAGGCATGAGCAAGGCATGTTGATACCCAGTTGGAAAATACATCACGGGATAGGTATGATGACCATATATTGATTGATGACATATTTGTGCAGCATGCTGCTATGCAGCATGAGCTTCAGGAATGAGAGGTCGTGTTGCTGCTTTAGAGCAAGAGAGGGGCCGTAGAGAGCCATAGATGGTATGAGATTGGTTTGGATTTTTGTATAACACTAAACTAAGTAGCATTAGTTAGTGTCAAATCTAAGTAGGTAGTCGATCTGTGATAGTTATGAACTGATTTGTATCAGTCGGTAGTTGATTCTTGTGGAAGTCATATTTATTATGGTAAAATGATAATTTGTATGAAAGTTTTAGAAGAGTAATGAATGGTAGTATTCGTATTTTATCTTGGATAGATAGATATGCCAGTGCTTGCCAGCATGGTTACCATGTGTTATTCGTGAACTTAAAACATATTCAAGTTGCTCAATTTTACTTATATGATAGAAAGTTGAGTAGTTAAGTGGAACATCGTGAGGTCACGGGAGACTTGATAAAGTTGTAGTGAATAAGTTTGAATTCCAACTACCTTCCTTTCTAAGGAATGGTAAGATCTTGAATAATGTCGTAGCCTTCCTAGGAAAATGGAACCTAAAGCACTCAACCAAGTAAGGTTTGCTTGGGAGAGTTTGAATGGATGTTGGTAAGTAAACCATGGACTGCTTTGCAAGAATAGAATGTGAGTTGTGTTGTGTGAGACATATACCCTTGTAGTATCAATCACGCAAGTTAGAACCACTGTGAGATTTTGACGATGTCAAAGGTGGTAAGAGTTTGTTAAGACGTCACGGTCTGGAACATATTCGGAGGCCCGACTAAGATTGAGTAACCAAAAGGCTAGAGAGGACTACTAGACTAATAAGGTAGTAGGAAAGACTATCGTGTTGTGTGAGATGGATCTGGTTGGATCCTGAGGAAAACATAATGACTGAACCTTAAGGATAGGTATTTAGGGGAATTGAGAGAAACCCCGCTTGAAGAGACTGTTTTGATGAAGAACCAAGTGCATTGGTAGAAACCAAGTGTGTTGTGATGAGCAATCTGTGAGTCGTTTCGAGACGATTGTTGTCGTGCTCAAAGATTTGAGTTAAATTTCAGGGCGAAATTCCTTTAAGGGGGTTAGATTGTGATAACCGGTAAATTTTCTTGGGTTAAGTATTATAAAATATTATGATTTAATATCGGAGTCTTTCGATTTTGTTTGTTTTCTTGTAGAAAGCTGAAAAGCTGACTTTGGATGACTTATTTTGCGTGAAACAGTTATGCTTTAACCGGGTTTTGGGAGAGTCATAAGTATTGTAATAGAATCACCTTTGATTCGTCTTTTCGTTTTGGAGTGGTTATGTGGTTTTCCAGTGCTTTCCAAGAAGTTATCCCGCGTTTAGCAAAAATTGTCACGCAGCACGTACCAGCACAACAATAAATTTTAAAAGGTGTTTTATAAGTTTTGGGTGAAATGAATAGACTTATTTAATGAAAGATTTTATAAGTTGGTGAAACGTTGGATAAAACGTAAATAGTCGAGGTGGGATTTGGAAGTTGTTAGAAAATGGGCGTTTTCGTGAAATTCGGTAAAATACAGTAACGGTTGTTAAAGTGAAAACTTGGACATGTCCAAAAGTGTCAAGTAGTATTTTTGAAGGTTGAAACACTTTTAAATTGACGGGAAAGGTTCGGTTGAGTTTAAACAAAAATTCGTGTTTTTGTTCCCGACGCGACCGGTAACGTTTTTAATGAAATTTTGAAGGGATTTATATTAAAAGGGCGTCGTGTAAATAACCTAGGTTAATGGAAAAGTGATTTTAAACGGAATAAAAATAGTAACTAAACCAGGTAACATTTTAATTTGGAGAGGTTTAAGTATTTAGAGAACCCGACACAAAAACGAGACCCTCGAGCTCCTTGGATGCTTGGACGAGTAGGGGACAAAGAGAGGGAACACAAAGGCTTATTTCTAGCTAGTTCGTTTATTCATGGTATATTTATATTTTGTCTCAACCTAAAACACACACTTATGCATGTTTTTCCAAATACAAAAAATATTATCTCTCTTTCTTTCTCTCTATTTTGAACGAGCACACAAAGACCAAGAAACACAAATTTTTTTGAAGATCTAGCAAGAACACGAGTTAATAATCAATAGTGGGTTGGTGTTATATAGCTACGGGTTGTAGAACAACGATTTGGGTTTATTTATTTGCGTCAAAACCGAACCAAGAACATCAAGATTGTAAGTTTTTCTAAATTTTGTTTTAAGTTGTACTTGTATGGTTCTTATAGCGTCTTAATGCTAGTTGTACAAGTTGATCGTCGTGAAAATCAAATTTTGAAAACAAAACGAATGATTAAAGGGGGTATTTGCTTGCGTCAGGTATAAAAAGAAAGAAACAAGGAATAGTCATTTTTATATTTTGGTTATGGTGGTAATTTTATTTTGAGTCAAGGGATTATTTGGGGCTTATTTGTAAAGGATTATTTGAAAATAAGCTAGCAAAAGGCTTATTTGGTTTTGGGTTGTTATGGTTGGGCTCGGCCCAACCATTTTTGGTGGTTTTGGGCTCGGTTGCACTCAGTCCGACAAAGGGAAATGGGCTCGGCCCATTTGTCCCTGGCTTATTCGCCATTCGACTTATTTAGAGCTTATTTCGAGCTTATATCTTATTCGGTTCGACTTATATTTTTAGCTTATAGCTTATTTTGGGTTTTCGGCTCATGTTATTTCCGCTTATTATGGTTTCGAGCATATGGCATATTTGTTTGGACTTATGATTGGTTTTGGCTTATATTTTTAGCTTATAGCTTATTTGATTTTGAGCTTATTTAGCTTCGGCTTATTCGGGTATAGCTTATATTGATTTTTGGCTGATATTTGGTTCGAGCTTACTTTGACTTATGGCTTATGGTTTCGGCTTATTTATTGGGCTTGTGGTTTAATTGATTTCGGCTTATAATCTGGCTTATGGTTTATTGGGTTTCGGCCAATTGGATGTGGCTTATTGGGTTTCGGTTTACATTGGACTTTTATATAGTTATTACTATTGGACTTTGGTTTTGGTTTGGGCTTAAATATGTGAATAATGGATTTTGGACTTATATAAAGGTTTAAAACCTTAGTGGACTTTAGGGCCTAATAACAAGTAAAATAGATTTTTTTTATGGACACATGGGACTTGACAAATGTTGTTGGACTCAAATTTGATTTAAAGTGGCAAGTTGGACTTAATAAGAGTTAATGGGTTAACTCTGGGCTTTCGTACCCGAGGAGGGAAAAATAAATGGTTTGGATTTCTAAAGACGAATCTATGTGATTATAATAGTTACGGATAGCGTGAGACAATGATTTAAATTGGACGATTTTGGTCACGTTTTGATAAGTGCGTTAAAAATATGAACTTATGGCATTTTGTTGAAATTTTGGAATAATGTGGAATAATTATTTTGTGTCAACTCGACTAAAGGACAAAAGGGTAATTTTTGTAAATATTAAATATTAAGGTAAACGTTTGAACATGGACATATAAAGATGATAAAGATTTTTTTTTATTACCATACACTGTTAAGCCCGCTCAAAGGGAATGAAAATTATAAAATATTATTATTTTTATTATATATATATTTTATATATATATATAGTATATATATATAAATATATACTATATTTCATCCATAACGGTTGCGAAATATCTATTTACGTTTATTTTTTTTTCTTTTGAACTCCTACTCATTTCTCGTCAGATTCTCTTGGACCGCTTGGTCAGTTGTTTCGTTTTCGTTAATGGCTATGTTTTAAGTAGTTGTAGTTGATGTTGCACTAGCCCAAGTGCATTGAGTCGTTTTGCGTAATTACCACACAACCATGTTTTATTTTTTTTGGATAAAGGTTTTGAAATGAGGATAAATGTTTTGTAATAAGAGTAAGAGTTTGGACATAAGGATAAGGATTTTGTAAAAGAATGAGGATTTTATGTGAGTAAAAGACGAACGCTTATATAATATGATAACTTTGTACAAGTATTTATGATGTGAAATTAATGTTAGGTCGTAGCCAGGTACTGTTGTGCGTTGTAGAGGCTAGTTGGTGCATTATAGAGATTTTGTGGTTCGTTGAGTAGAGGTTGTCTGCGCGGTTATATTCATCTGTTGAGGTGAGTTCTCGTAGCCCCACTTTTTAAATCTTTTCCGTTGGAGGAAAATAATACTCAAATGTGTTTTGAACTGTTTTCTAAACTGTGCGAAACGTGGTTTTATTTTTGGGACAATTAATGTGCTCATGACTGCTATGTGAATAATATGCGTTCGTATGATATGTTGTATGATCTTTTTGTTTGGTTTTTCACCCTAAATAGCTCTAGCTGGTAGGCTTTAGGTGTGGTATGCCATTCGGGGTTGTGATCCTAAGAGCAGTGGTACATGCTGGTGATAAGACTAGCGGAGATGCTAGGTCTTGGTACATGATTAGCGGGGATGCTAAGTCATGGGTTTGTGATTGATTGCATATATTCACTGTAATATAGCATAATTTTCCAACTGTTTGAGATATTGGCACAGCAAGTTGGTTTAAAGTCAAACCTACGAGCTCGCCAATATTATTGTTGACGTTTTCGAGTATCATTTTCAGGTGTGTTATTAACAAAGGTAAATGTGAAGTATTGGGGATCAAAGATGAGTACATTTGGGAGTTTATTAGAGGACAACTGTTGACTTTTTCCAAGGTTGTGAAATTGTAAACTTTTGTAAAATAAACTTTTGTAAACAATATATGGTATGATCTTGTATCGTGCGTAATGTGAATCATTGTGTCGCATTTCTGTGTTTTCGCCGCTGACGGGGTGTGACAGTGATATTTTTGGATATTAAAAGATGTGTCCGCCAAACACACATGATGTTCATAAGATGAATGTCGGTTTTTCTCAATTATCACTTTATGGATCGACGCATTAAGTGAATCTTGTAAGTGATTTTGTTTACTAAATCCTTAGACTTGAGATGTAAGTAGGTCTTGCATGTGTGGATTATTCTTCTTGATTTAGTTATAGTTATCCTGAATAAGATAGCTAATAAGGACTATTTCAGAAGTGATTATGAAGCATGTGACATGACACTTGTAGTCAATAAAAAATTTGTTCCTTCAATAGTTGAAGAATGATGCCACTGGGCCTCTCGTAGGGCTAATCAGATATATGTATGGCCGCACTCAAAAAGTCATGTAGATATGTTTCAATGATTTTTGGTAATCTTGATTAATCATATATACGATAAACATAATTGTTAAATTATGGAATGAGTTCGATCCATATCCATTTTTAACACGGTATCTGAAACAAAGGGATTGTAAATACATAAATTATTTATCCGTGACTTTATGAAACCACACTCGGATATTCCTCGGAGCATTGGCGTATTGCTATACGCTTACCAATGTTATTATATTATTTGATAAATGTCCAAGTGGGAGCTGCTGGATTATGTCCACGTAAAATAATATATGTTCAAGAATTTCATTCGAGCATACAGGGACACACGCGTTAATACGTAAAACAATTATAATAAATATATTAAATGTAATATATTTAGTGATAAAACTTAAACGAGCGTTAAATATTTATATATATTTAATGGGAGAAAACAAAAGTGTGGGTTTTGTTTTCTTTTTGTCTTAGTCAATTAGTTTTCTAATCTTCAAGAGAATGTGAAATTGTCTAACTTGCAAGCCAAGTTGCATCCCTATATAAAGACATTTTGAGGATCATTATTTGCATAACTTGAAAAACAAAATCCCTAAAAAATCTCTTTTTCCCTTCCTCTCTTGCTCAATCGGCCGAAATCCTCACCAAGGGTTTTCGGTTCTTGGTTTTGTTCGACAAAAGAAACCACAAAGGTTTCAAGGGTTGATTTCTTCAAGAACGTGGTGGTTTGCAAGCTTTATCACTATTAGTACTAGTATACTTAATTGTTTACTAAGAACGTATTGTGTGTGTTGAAGTAGAGGGATCTTCCTTAGATCTTGGGTGGTTATTGCTTGATATTCCATTTATACACACGCGTATATTCAAGAAGGTGTTTCGTTAATTGCTAAAAGATACACGTTTTTATTCACTTTGTTAATTATGTATTCTATATGTGTTTATGTGTTTTCCACTGCGTACTCGTGTAGTTTAATGGTTAATTAATTGTAAAATCCCAACATATATATGGTTAGAGAAGTAAGTTTATAAGAAGTAAGCTTTATGAAAATATGATGAGTTTCATGAAGTTCATACCAAATTGTTATTAGCTTTTTATATGTATATAAATATTTGTACTAGTTTGTTTTAATTACGAGCATATGTGCGCAATTTATTGTATGGTAATGGCTGCATGATGCTTTAGAAGTCATGTTTTTAGATGCAAAATAACAATATATACACACTAATTTTAATTTAGACAAATCTTTTTAACAACAAAGTTATATTAGAAAGCTAACTAGAGGTAGACATTGCAAACAGCAAACCACAAATAAACACACCTACAAAAACAAGCTAAACTAAACTAAATTGACAAAAATAGCTAAAAAGCTTTCAAA
>BQNB010179190.1:0-12796 GCA_026074375.1 Tanacetum coccineum | reverse complement strand
TGAGATATCCAGGAGCGTCACGCCTCCGGACACGTATTCCGTCTAGGGCCCGTTTTGGGGTGTGACACTTTATTCTATTCATTTAACATTTCTTTCCATCCTACCAAACGAACCCTTGTTGCTTAAGACCGCATAGGTTACATTAATGTTTTATTTTAATAATATCACCATATGTTTTAAGCTATTAGTATATTAACACATTTTTAGAATTGTAATTTTTTTATAAGTCATGATAGAGGTGCTCACGGTTCGAAAATCGGATCGGATCGAAACCGAGTTTGGCTAAAACATCTGACCGAAGACCGGATCGAAATGGTCAGGTCCGGATCGGTGCGGTTCAGGTTGGTCTTCGGTCCAGTCCAACAAGCCATAATTGCCGGTTTTTTCGTAAGATCGAATCGGACTTATGACAGAAAATAAGGAAAAGGATGGACCGAGGACCGGACCGAAATAGGTTCGGTCCGGTCCGGTCAGTCAGGTTCGAGCCGGTTTCTCGATCTGGTCCGGTCCACGGTCCGTTTTGCTCAGCAAGCCAGTACGACTATTTATATTATACCTCTCCTTAATACGTACTCATCGTACTAAGTTAGTGTTTAAATTTTATTTAATTGATTTAATATGAAAAAAAGGCATATAACACTTGTTTGTTTGTGACTTAATAAAAAAGGATGACTCAGAGTATAAAGTGATAAAAGTGAGTTTGTTTGTATTAAGTCATCTGCTATTTAAACGCGACTTAATACAAAATAAAAAACAGACAAGCTATAAGATTGTTATTCTTGTTGGGGTGAAAATAAATGTTTCAAAAAAAAAATCTAAGAGCATCAGGTCTCGTGGTGTTATTCGTCTCGCGTTCTAACAATTAGCAAAAAGTGTGTCACCCATAACTCATAACCTATAATTTAAACCGAAAACACCCACCATGCAAAAGTTGGCTCACGTATAACCCAACAAAACACAAATACAAATAAAATTACGTAATGCGTGGCTGGTGATTTTAACACCAGACCTTATGACACGAGGTCTGGTGTCGGGCTCGCATCATCCGCTTTGCTGGTGGGATGGCACCAATTATACCAGCCACTTACACCCATGGGTGGTCTTATTATATAGGGATAATTCTATATTTATCAAACCTAAAAATCAAAATGCCATATTTTCTCAACAACAAAAAAAATTAATGCATAATGCTACTCCCGACAGTCACACCATAATATTTTACACCTCAACATCACATCATATTTTTCTCGCTTAGTTTATCTCTCTTCACTTCCTCTCACTTTTCACTCCGAAATAATGTGACACCATTATACCTTTCAACCACTTTTTTTTTAAAACTAAAACTTTTATTCAAAATTAAAAATGTTACATAGATTAATTAATACGTACGAATAAAAAAACGTAAACATTTCTGAGACGGAATGTGCTTCGGGGGTTGAGATGGAGAGTTTCGGGTAGTATTTCGTTGTTGACGTTTTATGTTTCGGGGAGTGTTTTGTTGAGACATTTTGTAAAATAAGATGCGATATAAGAAGTGGAGAATATATAAGAAGTTTTGTTTAACTATGTTGAAGTTTATGAGAGAATTTATAAGTAATAAAATAATAAGGGAGAGTTTTTTTCTCTGTCTCACGCGTGAAAGGGGGGATTGGGTTTGGCGCATGACCTTGGGCTTCATGGGAGACCACTTTTAAGTACAATGAATTTAAAACATATGTTTGAAAAATACGAGATTACTGGAAAAATACGAGTTTATGATATATAAGTTTGCTATTACTCTTATATACAATTCACAAATGTGGCACTGTAGCTGCTACAGTGCTACAGTGCGGCCCAAATTTTGCTACAGTACCGGCCCAAAAATTTAGCCCAAATCTGGCCCAAAGTTAAAAAAAAAAATTTACAAAAAGGACCCTCAACTTTTAATTGTTTACGACTTTTTTACATAAATTTAAAAAAAAAAAAAAAAGGCTCCCCAAGTTTCTTTTGATCGCCCCCCGCCGCAACGCGCGGGTTAAATTCCAACTCGTATATTACATTTGCTATATATTACATACGCAGCAGTAGTTTCCCAACTTCCCATCCATAAATTCCCTGCCCAGTAGAAGAGATTCGCCACTTCTCAAGATCATCATTACCGGATCAATCCATTACTATCAAACTAATTATTCCCCACATATATATCTCCAACCGAAAACATTATGATCAGTTATACACACACTCATCAAACAAAGAATCAATCCGGATAACCAAACCTTAAACCAACTGCTGCATTCCTGCCTGCATATATTAATTCAACGATTTATTTACCACCAGTAAGTTTTTCAAACTGATTTTTTTAGTTTTATCAAAATCTGCATGGTGGAAATGAAAAGTAACTGCTAGTGTTTATGAACAATGTTGACTAAAATTGTTACTGTATAAATTTACACACTTCTTTTAGAAATGTAAATTTTTACAAGGTGGTGTATAACGAGTGATGAACCAAGGCTAAAAGGGACCTATAATTTTTTAACCGCGAGTACAAAGGAAATTTATTAGCAAAAAGTATGATTTCAGGAAAAGAGATCAAGTTCAGTAAAAAATTTGCTTTTAGTATTCGGTTTCTGATCGATTAACTAAAGGGCATTCACTATCATGAACCGGTTGATAATAGTAGTCATCTTAAATCATAAATTTATAAACCTTTTTTTTATAAACCTTTCTTCACTATGCATAAACTTTTAAATCTTTATAAAACCTCATTCCACATAAGTATGAAACGCGTTTCTACTATGGTTAATAAAATTGATAAACTTCTTCATTTTTTCTTAGACCTTTTTATAAACCACCATAGTTTATGCTCTAAACAATAGATAATCTATTAAAACCGGGTGCATTTAAAAGAATTCAATATCTTTCACGATAATTAACACTACGAAAAAAAATATGTGACAACGCGAGACCTCTTAGTTTCGTCTCTGGTTATATCATGAATTTTATATTAATTGTTTTATTTTTAAAATGTTGTAAAAAAAGAAAAAAAAATGCTAGTTTTTATTTATGAAGAAATGCTAGACGCACAAATTGTTTTTAGCAAAATTGATTTTATAAACGTATATGCCAACTAGACGAGTACCCGTGCATAGCACCAGTAATTTCTAGCTGCAGATGATTAACGATATGCGATATTGTGGTAAATATTTCTTATAACGTTCAAAATAAGCGTTTTTCTAAAAAAATATAAAAAATATCTACAGAATGTACCCGTAACAGTTGAGAAGTGAAAGTGATGGTATATTGAGAGATTATTTTTTGTTGTAAAATAACATTTGTGTGAGGAGATATGAAATGATTTGTGTTAGGTGGACGTTGTTACACATTTTTAATAATCATTATCGATAATAATGATTTTTAACAGTTACACTTTTTAAAATTATTGAAGGCTGTTACAATGATAAATTAAATGGGCTATTATAATGTTATAATTGTATTGATGACTGAATTTATTATTCAAATGTTGTTACAATTTATTGTGTTTCATATAATAAAATTCTGTTTTCATTCCTTCTTAAAATACATTTAGTTTTCACTTTTCACATTCACATTCAAGAATTGTATCAATATCCTTAGTATATAAGTATAGATAGATAAAATCACAATATTTATTTCCTCCTTTTGCCTTCTTTATTTAAACCCGAGTCACAAATAAAAACAAAAATAAAATAAAATTACATATGAATATATGAATCTTTGATAAAATCAAGATCATGAAAACTCTAATAGCACAACATATAATTCCGTTGGCTTTCTTCTTTTCTTTTTGCTTTTTCACTCGTGGACCAGCTAGACCATTTACTTTATTGCTTACAATAGTGGCGGCATTCGATGGTAGAAGGGTTTGGTGGTGGTGGGTTTCGGTGTTGATGGGGTTACAATCATAGATGAGCTCGTTGGTGGAGGTGAATGGTGGTGTAGTGGTGGAGTTGGTGGAGGAGTGGAGTTTTTAGGCTTCATGAAACCCGCTATGCAAGGTTGCAAAGAAACCAACATATATATACACAGTCTAAAAAATATAACATACTTTCATCATTAGGGTTTTGAGAAAAGGAGGCATACATTTTTTAAGGATTTAATCGTAGCCAATGTACCAACCTACATAAACATTATTAAATTAGTATGAAAACATGGTAGAAGTGGTTTACGATGATACTCATAACATGATATCTAAAACTAAGAACCAAAACGAAAGCAAAAAAGTGTGAATGTGATAAAGCTAGATATTGAGAATAATAAATGTTTATGTTTCTGTGTGTTTTTCAATGCAATTGTGATCCCTATTTATAGGGGATTTACCTAAACTATAGTCAATGGAAATTAATGGCATATTAATTTCTTGTATAATTAGCCTCCATGATTATATAAATTAGTTGTTACATGAACACATTAAATACAGTCATTTAATGAGCAATTATATTACTTACATGTTATTTACGTTTTTAATGTACGATCAATGTTATTTACGTTTTTAAAACATAGCATTACATGTTTATAAACCTTAAACCCTAAAATAGTTTCATGCATTAAATTTTTTAACATTTTCTATTTTAGCAGTTTTTCAACTTTCAAAAGAATCCTAAATTCTCTTTATAAGATAGTATAGATAAGGAAACGTAAGTTTTTTTATGAGATTCATTACTTTATTTGTGCTAAAATTATACTCTTCATATTTATTTTGAGATGTTCTAAAATAATATTTTCTTTTCTATTTCAACTAATAAAATGAAGTTTAGTGAGCGAAGTTTAGTGAGCGAAGATGCTACCTGATTGGTTAAAGAGTGTACTGTTTTATTTTTTGAATTGAGTATAATAATTTTAAAACAAAGTGACTAATTGTGTTACGTAGTGTTATTTTATCGGATATAATTTTAGTTGGAAATCTGAAAGGTTTATCGCTCTTTTTTAGGATTTGTTATGATTCTACTCAATCTTGTGTGATTAGGTTGTGAGTAGGGGTGACAATTTTTGACCTGACACGAAACCCGACCTGAAACCGACACGAAAATCAACAGGTTCGGGTTGAGTCTAATATATTTCGGGTCGGGTTTGGGTTGACCTATCTGACCCGTTTATTAAACAGGTCAGGTTCGGGTTGAGAATAAATTAAGTGGGTCGACCCGCTAACCCGTTTAAGATTTTTTTCTTAAATTAAAAATTATTTATATATGTGTTAAATGGGTTAAACGAGTAGCCTCACAAACCCGTTTAACATGTTTAACCCCTGTAATGTGCCAACTTTTGTATATAAAATAGGTTAAATGGGTTAACCCAAAACCTGTTTAACCTATTTAACCCGCCAACCCAAGTATATATACGGGTTACATGGGTCAGGTTCGGGTTATGTATAAACATGTTAGGGTTGACATAGCTGACCCGAATATTTAAATGGGTTAGGTTTGGGTTGGGGTTTTCTGACCCATCAACCTGTCAACCCGAACCCGCCAACCCGAACCCGACCTGAATTGCCACCCCTAGTTGTGAGTGACCTTTTGCTTTCTAAGGCTGCCCACTATGGTCGATTGACACCATAGTGGATCGATCGGTCGCCAGAGACTTTTTGAGAATTAGTTCGCTAACTCGACCGTTGTCAAGGCAAAGAAAAAGCAAAGAAAATCAGATTTTTTCTTGGTTTAGCACATGCCACAAATGAAAAAATTGGCAGCCATGTTTTTTTAATAGAGTTGCAGGTTTTTTATTTTTAGATTTTGTATTTTGTGGGAATGTTAGATGTAGGAGACGTAACTGAAACCTAAAAGTTTTAATAAGTAAAGTTATAAAGCCCAATAGCTAGGCCCGTTAGGATAAGAAATATAATTTGGCATTCTGGCTACAATATCAATTTATGAATTTGAGTCTTGATTAGCTTTCGTATATATAGAGTTTTTTTTATATAATGTTATTATTTAATGAAATTTAATTTTAGAAAAAAATTGAGAAAAAAAAATGAAGGTCGTCTTGTAGTGCAAAAAGTCGCTTGTAGAGTTGTAGGTCGCTGGAGAGAGAAAACTAATGTGGCACCGAAAAATACAGGTCGCGACCCCTCCTTATAGTGGGCAGCCTAAACGGTCGTTGTTGGAAGATGTAGAAAATAACACAATTTTGGACGACTATTAGGCTGTCCACTATCATAGTCAGTCCCGACTTGCACTTTCCGGTGCCACATCAGCTTTCTCTCTCAGGCGACCTTTTGCCCTATAAGGCGACTTTCATTTTTTTTAAATTTTTTTAACAACAAATTTAAATTTCATTAATAATAAAAAACATTACATAACAACAAAATTCAAATCGTAATTAAAAAGAATACATAGATAAAAACGTAATCGCATGAAACGATACGAGAACACAATCTTAGATTGCTTGGTAAGTCTTGATGATTTTGTCACTGTTATTTATGCTGTCAATCACTTTTTCTCTAGCCGCCTCCAAGATGGTTGCGATACGCTTATCCGATACCGAGCTCAAATGCAGAGTTTGCAAACTGAAGGTTTTTAGTGGCTCGTCGGGAGGTAGCGAAGTCACCCTCGTTTCCTCCCTAGCCCGGTCTAGATTCTGGAGCATATAACGATTCCCCAACAAATTGTTAATCAACTAGTACTCCTTTTTTTGTTCCTTTCGTAGTCGGCTAATGATATCATCTCGCACCTCATTTTGTTCGTTAGCCATGTGTGTGTATAGAAGTGGTTTGAATGTGTGAGAGAGTTGGATAAGAAGTTGTGTGAGAAAATGAGGAGATGGTGAGGGGTATTTATAATGAAAAAGTAACCGTTGGAATTTAAAATTTGAAAATATAAATACTGAATTATTCAAATACATTTAAAAACATTACATAAAAAACAGTACATAATAATTATTCAAATACATTAAAAAACATTACATAATAAAATAAAATACATTACAAACTTAAACTAAACTTAATTATTACGTTGTTGGTATGTTGGCACTTCAATTTCTGTCTAAGCATGATGATTTTTCAAAATTCTCCAACACGCTACTATTGTGAAGGGATGTCCGTACACAATTTTAAATTCGGCTAACGCATTTTGAAACAAAACGAGGCCAGAAGACCCGTCCTCGTCCATTCCGTTGGACACCATTGTAAACGACACTAAATGCAACAACTTTGGGACGAATCGAATTTTTTCATTTGGAGACGATGGCATCGTATTCTCGAATAGTTCTTCCCATGTCTTTATCAAAGTTAGCAAAAACATCCGACCAAAACCCTTTTTTCGTGATGTCTCCTGACCCGTACTTGTCCATCGCGTTGCACCAAGTTGTACACAACGTTATTTCATCCGATGTTGTCCATGGTTGTGTCGTCTTGGCGTTTCTACGGCGGTTTGAAGAGGAAGCCATTGTGTGTATAGAAATTAGAAGTATATAGATAATAAGTGGTTTGAATGTGTGTATAAAATTGTGTAACAAGTTGAGTATTTATAGTGTTAAAGTTTTTAAATTTTAAAATTTTAAAAAGTTTTTTTTATTAAAATCAGAAAATACAGTTTTTTTGGAATTTTCCCTTGCTGCGACAACGGTCGTGTACACGACAATATTCGAAAATTGTCTCTGGCGACCGACTTGCCACTATGACGGCAACCCAGGTCGGTCGACCATGCCCCAGTGGGCAACCTTACCAAATGTAGATATTTTTCTTATTTTGTTTGCAATTACATCCTAGTATATTACCAAATATAGATATTTTTCTTATTTTACAAAGTTTGCAATAACATCCTTGTGTTTTATTATGTTTTAAATTAAATGGTTAATTTAAGATGAGAATGTAGTATAAGAATCAAAAGAGTCTGATTAGTCGTGTTTGAAAGTATTGCTTTTATTATGGTAGTATGATTTACGTCTTATATGTGTTGGAATATGTCCAAGTATAAATTAATATATGTCCGGATTATTTATTCGAGCTTAAGGGGACGCACGCGTTAATACGTAAAACAATTAAAGAATATATTAAATGTAATATATTTATGTGATAAGCATAACTTATGTTAAATAGTTAAAGTAAATATTTAATGAGTTATTAATATGGCATTTAAGGAAAAAGAAAGTAACGGTTTTCTTTTTAATTGGCCATAAACCCCTATTAAGAAGGTGAGAGGGTTTTCCTTGTAAGCACAAGGAATTTAGCCTATAAATAGAGGTTAAGGGATTCATTGTTGATGAGCCTTGAAAAATATAATCCCTAAATCTCTCTCCATCTCTTTTGTTTAATCGATCAACCAAAACTCAAAAGGGTTTTTCGGTTCTTGTGTTGGTTCGATCCAAGGGGAAAAACCACAAGGGTTTCAATCGTTGATTTCTACGAGAACGTGGTGGTTTTATTGCTTATCACTACTAGTACTAGCATACTTAATTGTTTGCTAAAGAACGTATAGTGTGTGGAAGCTTAGAGGAATCATACTTTGATTCTTGTGGTTTCGCGTGGTATTATACACACGCGTATATAGAAGACAGTGTTTACGGTTACCTTTAAACGGTGTATCGTTTCGTGCTAAAAGGTACATGTTTTCTATCTTGTTAATTATTGTGTTCTACACGTGACCATTTATTCCGCTGCGTACTCGTGTTAATTTAATTGTTAATTAGATCATAAAAACCCAACAATTATTGCCATAACATAGTTTTTGCAATAATAATAAACACATTTATCATTTTATATCTCATAAAAGTTAGACAAAAAGTTGTTGCACTAAGCAAACCCGACCCGTTTTGACATGTACTGAAATTAACTCATTTTACCATCTTTGTTGTTGTAGGATGAACATCTTAAAGACGTAATACATGTCTAAAATTTTTAACCTATAATTTTTCGTAGGCTGGTTTCCTGAATGGCATCACAAATATCGTCCCAGGTATTATATCTTTTTACTCAGAAACTAAATACCCTGATTGATACAATTTCAGATCTGATCTATTTAGAAACTACATAGTTATTGATGGTTTTGATCAGATACTTGATAGGAATTTTCGGAGTGATGGAGTAGAAAGACTTGATAAAAAGTTAGCCCACAATGAAGGATTATATTAGGATAAATTCGGTAATCTAAAATTTTCCAAAATACTACTAGATTAAGCTATTCCTGAAGCTGAAACCCATATTGTTGCGCTTTACATTGTCAACAGCCAATGCACATATCAATTAGAGATTAGATATTGCAACGATATGGCCAGGTGGCCAGGTTTTGGTCTGCAAGGTAATAGCTTAGAGAAGTCAAAGCTTCTGTGGCCTCAGTATGAGCAAATATTATTAGCCTTCATAAGCTCTGTCGGGCCTTAGGCAGTTTCTGTTCCGTTAATTATCCTTCCACCAAGAACACCATACAGTTGTGCTTAGATTAATTTATATAACAATAGTTTTAAACTTCTGTTATAATGAAAGTTAAAAATGATGGTACCACTCCATCGGGACTGAGGAGTGGAGTTAAGAACAACATCAAGATCATCATTCCTACTACACACTAATATTGGTCCAGGAAAAACTAAAGTAACTAGTGCTCCTATCTTTACTAGCAAATCTTGACCGGTTCCCATGTCTTGTAATGCTCCACCGACACGACCACCCCTACTATTATTGATTGTGTCACTTCTGTAGCAACTGCCATTGAAGTAGTTATTGTTCTTCTTAATTAAGATTGGAGTTTGAGTATGAGTTTATGATTAATAAGTTTTTGTTTAATGTTGTTGTTGTTAAGTTAGCGCCAGGGCCATTATTAAGATGTAAAGACATAAGTTGTTTGAGTACCTGATCAAGGTTATAGAAACTACTTAGCATATATATTATGTTTTAATTACATTACACATATAACTATGACATAAACTTGCAACATCAAATTATGAATGCAATTTGTTGAAGTAGTTTAGGACTGACTGTTGGATGGCCTTCGATCACGACTTGTTAATCGACGTAGTTTTGGTTTTTGGTTTGACTGAAAAATCTGTACAGGGGTGTTTGGGACAGTGGGTAAATCGTGTATATATGCAGAAAAGTAAGACAGAAACTTGTAAGCAAATCGTATATTGAATTGATAAATTGTTTACAGACCGTGATCCTATTTATACTACATGAATCGGCACCAAAGAACAAGGGGTATACTGATTCTATAAAAGTAATCGACACAACCTAAACTAAACGTTACAACCTGTAACCGTCATATCCTAACTAACCAAACGACCCATATTGACCCAGCCCATAACCAAAAGTGTTTACAGGCTTTACGTATTACTGATTCTATAAAAGTAATCGACACAACCTAAACTAAACGTTACAACCTGTAACCGTCATATCCTAACTAACCAAACGACCCATATTGACCCAGCCCATAACCAAAAGTGTTTACAGGCTTTACGTATTACAGAACATAAAAACAATAAATACTATTTGGTCCTTAGACTATATTTACTAACTAATTATATCATTAGTTCCAACATTTTCCCCCCTAATGATATAATTAGGTGGTTCTTGATCTTCGAGAGGCTTCACTTCAAATGATATGTCTTTACAGCAATGGTGCGGCAATTATTATTTCATCATCTTCGTGTTGAGTTAAGCTAGCCTCCCCCTTCTTCATACATTCATGTTTGAAGTGTCCAAATTTATTGCACTTAAAACATTTTATATTTCTCTTGTCTTCCTCCTTCCATTTGGTGCATTCGTATGCAAAGTGACCGAAATCACCACATTGATAGCATCTTAGTTCTTTCTTGCTTTGTTCTCCTAGACTTGTACCTCTTCCGCGTCCTCTTTCTCCTTTGCTAAAGTCTCTTCCTTGACCGTTACCATATCTTTGATTACTTGCACTTGACATTAGAAGTTTGCTTTGGTAATCTTCTTGTGGTTCATCTTGACTCTTGAGGCGTTCTTCGTAAGCAGTTAGTCTTCCAACAGCCTCTTCAAACGTCATTTCATCAATCTCAGAATATTGCTCGATGGATGCTACGATCGGTAGAAACTTCTTTGGAAGGGAGTTTAGTAACTTTCTGACGAGTGTTTTGTCTTTAAGAGCTGAGCCAAGACTTTTTACTTTGCCTCTAATGCTTCCCAATTTTCCGGCAAAGTCGCTTACGGTGTCGTTGTTTTTCATTTTCAAAGTCTCCAATTCGCTTCTTAAAGTTTGTAGCCGTGCTTTCTGAACTCGGTCCTCTCCTATATATCATACTTTAATTGATTCCCATACTTCTTTTGCAGTCTCGTACTGTGAAACTTGCATTAGAATATCTTCCGGCAATGTTGTGAGGATCATTGCTTTTGTTGTATGCATCTTTCTTTCATCTACTTTTTCTGTATCTTCAAGCGTTTCCCAAAGTCCATATGCCTTTAAGATTGTTTCCATCATAATTGCCCAAGTGGTGTAGTTTGATTCATTCAGTTTCGGGCATTGAAGTGCTATGTTTTGGTCACGAGTTGGTGTAGATGTTTCTGCTTTTGTCATGCTTTGTTGCTTTCTGACTTGCGTTGATTTCTTGCCTGAAAACATTGGATTTTCTCTTTCTTGAAAACACTTGGTTTTCTCTTGCCTGAAACACTACGGTTTCCTATTTCTTGCCTGAAAACTCTGGGTTTTCTCTTTCCTGAAAACACTTGGTTTTCTCTTGCCTGAAACACTACGGTTTCCTATTTCTTGCCTGAAAACTCTGGGTTTTCTCTTGCCTTCTTACTTTCTAATTTATATAATTCTAATTCTGAAATATATAAAGTGAAAGCGATAAACACTTAATAATAACGATCACTTACAAATTTTTCTGTAATTAGGGCAAACTTTCGATCCCTTCTTTCTTTTCTTGCTGCAATCGATGGCCTACTTGTACTCGTTCTTTCCTGGATCAATTCGCTCTGATACCAATGTTAGATGGCCTTCGATCACGACTTGTTAATCGACGTAGTTTTGGTTTTTGGTTTGACTGAAAAATCTGTACAGGGGTGTTTGGGACAGTGGGTAAATCGTGTATATATGCAGAAAAGTAAGACAGAAACTTGTAAACAAATCGTATATTGAATTGATAAATTGTTTACAGACTTTGATCCTATTTATACTACATGAATCGGCACCTAAGAACAAGGGGTATACTGATTCTATAAAAGTAATCGACACAACCTAAACTAAACGTTACAACCTGTAACCGTCATATCCTAACTAACTAAACGACCCATATTGACCCAGCCCATAACCAAAAGTGTTTACAGGCTTTACGTATTACAGAACATAAAAACAATAAATACTATTTGGTCCTTAGACTATATTAACTAACTAATTATATCATTAGTTCCAACATTTTCCCCCCTAATGATATAATTAGGTGGTTCTTGATCTTCGAGAGGCTTCACTTCAAATGATGTGTCTTTACAGCAATGGTGCGCCAATTATTATTTCATCATCTTCGTGTTGAGTTAAGTTAGCCTCCTCCTTCTTCATACATTCATGTTTGAAGTGTCCAAATTTATTGCACTTAAAACATTTTATATTTCTCTTGTCTTCCTCCTTCCATTTGGTGCATTCGTATGCAAAGTGACCGAAATCACCACATTGATAGCATCTTAGTTCTTTCTTGCTTTGTTCTCCTAGACTTGTACCTCTTCCGCGTCCTCTTTCTCCTTTGCTAAAGTCTCTTCCTTGACCCCTACCATATCTTTGATTACTTGCACTTGCCATTAGAAGTTTGCTTTGGTAATCTTCTTGCGGTTCATCTTGACTCTTGAGGCGTTCTTCATAAGCAGTTAGTCTTCCAACAGCCTCTTCAAACGTCATTT
>BQNB010179189.1:0-12796 GCA_026074375.1 Tanacetum coccineum | reverse complement strand
ACAATTATGAATTTGTCCAAATACAACTTGCAGACGCGGTTCATTAAGTCCATAAATATTCTGGTTCGTTTGTCAGCCCAAACGGCATAACTGTGAATTCAAAATGCCCATATCGAGTTCTAAACGCGGTCTTCGGTATATCTTCCTCTCGAACTCTTAACTGATGATATCCCGAGCGAAGATCTATCTTGGAGAAACAACACGCACCTTGTAATTGATTAAACAAGTCATCAATTCTGGAGAGATGATAGCGGTTCTTTATAGTCAACTTATTTAATTCCCTATAGTCAATACACATTCTCATCGCACCGTATTTCTTCTTGACAAAAAGCATGGGTGCTCCTCATGGTGAGTGACTTGGTCGAATAAAACCCTTTTCTTGAAGCTCCTTTAGCTGGTTTGACAACTCTGACATCTTTGACAGAGCTAATCGGTATGGCGATTTCACAACTAGCAACGCGCCTGGGATCAGATTGATGCGAAATTCTATCTCTTGCACAGGAGGTAAACCTGACTGATCATCCGGAAATACCTCAGGGAAGTCTCGGACAACACGGATGTCATCAAGCTTCTTCTCATCAGCCTTGATACATGCAAGTGATCCAGGATCCTTTTCCGGCCTCTCGCCTTGGACTTCAAGAATCTTGCCATTCGAAAGAGGAATACGGACAATCTTTTCATAACAATCTATGACAGCTCGGTGGTATGACAACCAATCCATGCCAATAATTACATCGAAACTTCCTAGTCGGGTCGGGAGTAGGTCAATTTTGAACACGTGATTAAGCAAGACTAAGGTACAACCTCGTAAAACAGTGTTGGTACTAACCACCTTTCCATCTGCTAACTCTACTTCATAACTAGTATTTAAAGCGGTTGGGGCAATATCAATAAAAGGTGTAAACGCAGAAGATACAAAACTCTTCTCAGCACCAGAATCAAAAAGAATACAAGCGTAGTGATCATTGAGAAGAAACGTACCCGTGACCACATTCGGATTCTGCTGCGGATTTTCAACCACCACATAAGCTCTCGCACGAGCTC
Source organism: Tanacetum coccineum (assembly GCA_026074375.1). Lineage (NCBI taxonomy): Eukaryota > Viridiplantae > Streptophyta > Magnoliopsida > Asterales > Asteraceae > Tanacetum > Tanacetum coccineum. Next base: position 11,752 of record BQNB010179189.1, on the reverse strand, counting down.
CCTCATTCTGCTGGTTCCTTCCTTTTGGACACTTGTCCTTGTAATGTCCTTTTTCACCACATCCATAACAAGTCACATCCTGTAGGGGGTAACTCCTGCACCTGGAACCCTAGCTCTACAATCTTTTTCCTGATGACCAGTTCTTTGGCACTTCCGACACTTTGGAGGACATTGCCCATTGTGGTGAGAGTTGCAACGGTTGCACCTTGGTAGATTTCCAGCATAACCTCTACCCTCAGCTGGGGCTGCAGCATAGGCCCTGGCAGTTTCCTGCCTCCGGTTTTGTTGTTGGTGATAGTTGTTGTTTCGGTTGCGGTTGTTGTTATTGTTGTTGTTGTTGTTGTTGGTGTTTCTTTGGTGGTCTTCCCATTTCCTTTTGTTGCTTTCACCAGTTCTAGTAGCCCTACCCTGAACAGCTTGTTCAACCAGTTCACGGGCCATGTTGATGGCATCATGTAGAGTTGCAGGCTTTGAAGAAGTGATATTTCCTTTGATTCTTTCAGGAAACCCACGAACATACCTTTCAATCTTCTTCTTTTCAGTGGGCACCAATTCAGGACACATCAAGGCCAGCTCATGGAAACGATTGTTATATGCCTCGATGTCATCTCCTTTCAGAGTCAAAGTCCAGAGCTCTTGCTCCATCCTTTGGATTTCAGTTGCTGGGCAGTATTCCGTAGTCATCATCGTCTTGAATTCAGTCCAGGGAATACGGTTAGCATTGACGAGCCCTAGGGTGTGCACGTTCCCATTCCACCATGTTAACGCACGACCCTCGAAAGTACTAGCAGCAAACATAACTTTGTCTTCCTCGGTACACTTGCAAATTTCAAACACTTGCTCCACCTTCTCTATCCAACGCCTTAAACCAACAACACCTTCCGTTCCATTAAATGAGTGAGGCTTTCCATTCATAAAAGTCTTGTGCGAACAACCCTGCACATTCACAGTTCCTCCAGCATTCCCAGTGTTTCCTCCTGAACTTCCAGCACTATCTAAATTAGCCCTAGACTTTTCGTATTCTTCAATAGCTTTAGCCACACGTTTTTCCACCAACCTCTTAACGGATTTCTTTTTCAATCTTCTGGGCGGCATGATTCTGGTAATACAAATACACAATTCGGTAAGAATTTGTAAGAGTACGCCGAGTCGAGGTACATGATAATAATGGAGAAAATAAGATACAAGAATATTATAACACTCATGAATTTTATCATCCATACAGTATGCAATTCTATAATGAATCCACATAGCCACAAGATTAAATTTCACAATGATAGTTATTTTAAACAATTATAAAATTAAATTTTATAGTGTAAACGGTGATGCTCTTATAAATAAACATCATTAATCAGAATGGTCAATATTTATATAATCGACCGATACAAATGAATAGTAATACGCTAGAAGATAGACGTAAGGGATTGAAATTTAAACCGAATATTATATATAAACAATATAATACAATAATGGCAATCGAAAAAGTAAGTAAGGATCAGGGAATACGCGCATGGATATCGGATAAGCGATGAAGGATTCTGTATTTTAAAAATGAAAGAAATGAAAATCTTTTAAAAGAAATTTGGTTATAGACTAGGTTTTGAAAATGACCCAGTTCCCTATAACCTTGGCTCTTGATACTAATTTGTAACACCCCCAAAATCTGGTATGCAACGGAATAGAAACAATGGGGTGCCACGTCATAGTACAACAAACAAGATATAGGAAACGACTTCAAAGAGACGTTTTAAATAAGTATATTCGATGCATTATAAAATATCAGAGTTTTCACATTAGGTCCCACATACTTAAAAGCGTCATAAAGCTTCAACATACATTTGTTACACAAAAGTTTCACGGTTTCAAAAGATGACATAGGAAATAAACACATAATCCATCTTCATGATATTCCTGCAACTCCCCTTCAGAAATTACACCTTAGGACCTGAAATTAAACATGCTAAAAGTCAACACAATGGTTTAGTGAATTCATAGGTTTATCAGTAAATGAGTGGACCACAAGATTAAAGTAAAGGTAGACTATGAAACAAATTCAGTAGTCCAAAACATGTATTATTGCACTAAGTTCATGACACCGAAACCTTAACTGTCAGTTCCCCAAAATAATGTAGGGTGTTTGCCAAACAGCCTACAAGTTCCTCTAAATGTTAAATGCACCATGATCAACTTGTGACCAGAAATTCTAGGTGGGGATTGTCAGTCCCGATAGATCTATCCACAACACTAGCGCTTACTACACTAGCAGTTAACGGTTCATGATTTGGTAAGGACTTAATTGGCAATGCGGTAACTTAGGCAAAAATATTCAGGCAATCATCTGGATAGCATACAATTTAAAACACTTGTGCCCATAGTAAAACAAGCATGTAATTTCACCCCGTAGAGTTTATAAAACAAGTAGATGGAAAAAGGGGCTATGAACTCACCTCAGTGAATGAATAAATAACGTAAGTCGACGAGTGGAAATGTCACGTGAAGGTCCGAATGCAACCTAAATAATTATAGGCCGAATGAGTGTAATGTATTTATTCTAAATACTACATCACGAGTTATAGCGTTACATCACCACCTAATACTCTTTGTTTAATTTATAAAATTTAGACATTATAAATTTGTATCTTGAAAAATAAGTTCACTAATAGTATGTGCCGACGATAGAACTTGTCTAATAATTTAATTATTCGCCAAAAATACTCGATTTAATGTTGTTATTACTTACATAATGTTATCGTATAAGTAATTTAATCGTCTTGCAAAATAATATTTATAAAGTTAAAAACACGTATAACTATTATATAAGTGATTCTAAAATGTTTCGCAAAATTTTTATTAAAAACGAACCAACACTATTCATGTCAGGAAAAGTGTCTAGTTTACAAACTATACATCCGAAAATTATGAAAATCGGCAGGTTTATGTAAAATGTCGTTCCGAACAACTTTGTAGTTTTACACTTCGGCTCAATCAGACCCGAAGGTCCTCAAAACTGAGTTTCAGTAGCTGCTGAAGCATTTACGGTTTTTCAGCTTTTATAAATAATGTTCGATAACTTTGAAACGTCGTATCTTACTCGTTTTAGCTCCGTTTTTAGTGATTCTTTCGAGCACGTTCTCGTAATTAAAAGTTCTACTTATTTATGATGTTTTCCAAAAATAAATGGTCCTGATGAACAGTAACTTTTTATAAAATTATTTTTATAAAAATATTAATTATCGTAAACTTGTAATCGTCATATCTCCTTCATTATAAATCGGTTTTTGGAGTTCTCTACATGCCCACGATCTTTGTGACATGTAGTATTTTATAAAATCATAAAATCCTTGTCTTGGAATTCAAACCAAAACAACCCCTTATTAATAATTAGGTATTTATATATATAAACTTGTTTTATTTAGTTTTCAACTTAATAAAATACCACAAATCTTCCATAACTCTTTATATCCTATGTCTCATATATTATAGTGTCCATTAGTCCATATTTTGTCCAAGTGTCCATGGTATCAAGTCCTTAACAACACTTTTAAATCATAAACTTTATTAAGTAAACTTTTAATTACTAGTTTATACATATACTTTTTACACTTAATCCACATGGTACAATACTTATGTTTCCATCATAACATGATATTAACAACTATATAACATATGAAAAAGTTCATAAAACCATGATCACAACAAAATCCATTTTAAAAGTATCCTAAATGGTGATGAGCCATATAACATAATATATACACATAAAATCATAAGTAGTAAAAATGATTAGGGTTTTTGATAACCTTAGGTAATTGAGTAAAGAATGACCAACAAATCACACCCTTGTGATTTAAACCTTAGCTTGAAAACCAAGGATGAAAACCCTAGTTTTCTTAAGAAAACCTTAACTTGCTTTTCCTTTGCTTGATTCTTGTAAAGGCTTAACCAAGCCTTTAAACCTCCATGGTATAGCTTAGATATGTTATGAGAACAATTGCAAATGTGGTAAATAAAAGTTTATGGATTGTGTAAGGGTAATTATTTTGGGACGTGGGAAATGAGAGCAAAAGAGAGAAGATGAGTTTGATTTTTTTGTAAAGGAAAGTGTTGTATGTTTTATTTCTTCTAGTTGTAAGTATAAGTAATAAGGACTAGTCAATGGATGGGTTAACAAAGACCATAAGACCAATAGATAAGAGTTGGGACATTGGAACACATAGAGTGAAACAAGGAGAGCTTTGGTCAATGTCTTTAGTCTTGGTCAAGTCTTACTAACTCATTTATGTTATGTGTTCCCTTGTCACCTTAGATGTAGAATATGCCATGAAAATAAGGAAAGGAATGACTAGCAAAATGTCTTGTATAAAAAGAAAAAGCTAGTTTACTTGAAGTAAATAAACGTGTAAGTTAAATGTAGAAGTATACTTGCATTCTTTATTTCTTTTGTTGGTTTACTAAATATGGGGGCGGCACATATGATTATCATGGGTAAGGTTTTATAAACTTTGGGTATTGGGTATAAAAATGGGTATTTGTTGAAGCGTAGATAAATTTTGGTGGTTCCGAGAATGCCTAAATGTAATTTATCGCGAAACGTAAACACTTTACGTAACCAATAAAAAAAATATAAAAGTTAATTATTACTTTCGTAAAGATAAAATAATGCTTGCCTGACGTAAACTTTAATTTGTTTGGTGCCCGTTTATGTTAAATGAAATTTTTTAGCTTACGCGATTTAACTATATAATAGGAATTAAAAGTAAACGCGTACGAGACTAAAATAAATAGTGAATTAAATAGCGTCGTAAATGACCTGAAAATACAAAATGTTACAATCTCTAAGTGTGAGCTTTCCGCATTGAATTCAGCTTCTAACGTTGTATTAGAAGGGAATTAGGTGTCTCACCATTAGTGAATTTAAACTGACTTTTATTGCATCCCTATTTCCGACTTTGTGCACTAAGTCTCGAGCGAACCTCTATGTCAAGTGGTAAGCTAATGATAGTGTAGATTCACTATCTTAACGCATAGTAAACACATGGTAACATTGACTTTTAAACATAATACAATGTTTAATAACAAGTCCTTTAACCATTATACTTCTTTAGAACAAAAGAACGTAGAACAACCCATGATGCCAAAATTAAGACCCGTTGTACAACTTTACTTCTATGATCCCAATATTAGATACCACATCAAATGCGAAAATCCATTCACCAGTGGCTATGTCATCTTTTTTATCAATTATCTAACTTAATTGCATCAATGTTTGTATCACTTCAAATTTCAAACAATTTTAATTTGTTTCAAACTACAATACATGGTTTTCTACAAATAATTAAATACTTGATTTTAAACTTATCAAGCGAACGATATCTTTGTGTACCAGGAGATCGTCTAAATATACATGTACCATGTATTCATTAGTCAAAATAACTTTGTTCATTACATTCGTTGTAACTCTTTAATTTGGTAACTTTGATAACATATTGTTTCAATATACACCGTAACAAACATGTAAATTCAAGCATGCTCAATTACATTAGTTTGTCTAAACAGACAATTACTAATAAGCAATATTTCACGTTTTACAACCTATAAAACATATTCAACCAACATACTGCATATTTCACGTTTTACAACCTACAAAACAGATTCAAATGGTCAAGAACAGGATATCAAATCCTTTAAAAAATTAACAATGTTTAGTAACCTTGTCTTTAGAGCCATCCTTCTTTCTACGTTTGTCAAGCTGGTTAGGTGTCTCTATCTGCTCAATGACTAGAACACGGTAACCCTGTCCGTCACAGCAGCAAAAATAAATATTCTCCACAATACAAAAGATTCTTATGTATACCAGAAACTGAAGCAGTCCATATAACCTAAAAGATACCTTGCAAGCCACCTTCTCCACGTTTGATTCAAAGTTCTTTTCTGGGAATCCACAATGTGGCTGGTCTCCCTGAGAAACAGAAAACTAGTGAAATGCAAACATAATGGGAAAAAAACTAACAAGACAATAAATGCCAAGGGTGTTAATTCATCCAATCTACGGTAGGTTCAATTTTAGATATCTGTCAGCTATTTCAAGCAAGCTAAGTTTAAATTATAGTCAATATTTCATCAGTTCATCACTCGATGAAGTGAAGAAAGAAAGCAAGAACAAAAAAGAGCTAAAAAGTAAAGACAACACAAATTTATTTTACCTTCATATACTGCAAATTAAGTTCTTTCGCTCCAACATGTGCGTCCATTTCAAAGAGCTCATAAAATTTTCCCATCTGATTAGTAACATGAAGTTAGCAGATATCTATGAGAAAATAATTTGGGGATTAGACATATCAATTACCTTAAAAAATAGAACCTTGTCCATATGTTTCGACTTGAACTCTCACCATATGTTTCGACTTGCATATTGTCAAAAGCTTTAAACCATGTTTAGTCGCCAATCAAAGATAAAGCTACAACTACCTGGCCGCCTGTTAAACTCTTCAGGAATGTGGGAGGCAAGTACAAAGTTCTTGGATCATAGTTTTCATCTCCAGGGGATATCTTATTGGCATCCTTCTGGTCCCTGTAGCAAAAGATACTTAATTAAAGTATATGTATAAATGTAACACCAAACGCTAGACCAGCATAAACAGCAACTAATCTGCAATTCTATAGATAAGCTAAAAAATTGAAGGGGTTGCTTAGGGTTATCTTCTCAACGCTAAGGGTATAATATGAAACAACTTCATCGCATATGGAATCACTCTAACTAAGCATTGCCATCATTAACCACGTTGTATACAACAGCTTGTCTTAACAAAACAACCAATGACAACAAAATAATAGAAAGCATAAAGTAACACAACATAGAATAAAAAACTCGGCTACTTACTTACCAAGAAACTTGAATTTCTCTTCCTCTCGTGCGGTAAATTTGTCCGCTCTATCACCAACTACATCATTGTTTACAAAAGTAGGCGACTTTACACCTGCAACAAACAACGCACCCTCAATTCACCAAAAACTAAATTATACTCTCGTAAATACTTAAACTTGATTCACGACAAAGATTCATACTCACAAATATTACTATTACTAGCAGGCTCCAAATTACACCGACTAATAGGAGACTCGGTCTTAATCTTCTTAACCGAATCCACCTTCACGCCCGAAGAACTCTTCCGCTTCTTAACCACCGGCGTAACGACCTCTTCTACTTCTTCCTCCACCTCGTCTTCGTTAACCAAACCTAAATCCTCCAATTTCATTTCCTCATCCTCAACCGATTCCTTCTCGGTTTTCATTTCCCAATCCTCATCCTCCGAATCATCATCTCCACAGATCCTCAAACCCCCCTCCACCTTTTCCTCATCCTCCTCAATCGAAAACCGCCTCAATCTCCGAAATTTTTTTGCCTCTTCTTCTTCAAGTGACTCAAATTTCTCAGTACTTAAATCCAACACTTCCTCCTCAGAATCATCATACTGAATTAAGTGTTTTCCAGAAGCTTTATCAAATGACTTGATATAGTCTTGGTACCAGTTTTTATCTAGCGGCCAGTAAACCTTAATCCTACGGTTAAAGACTTCGAATGCGTGTTTCGGCGTTTGAGTAGTGGAAGGTGAAGGTGATTGTAGTGGTATTTTTTTGGTGATATTGGGTTGGAGTGATGAAGGTGAAGGTGAAGGTATTGATTTAGGGTTAGGGTTTGGTGATTTTGGGTTGAAGAGTTGATGGGGATGGTGAAGGTGAAGGTGTTGATTTAGGGTTAGGGTTTGGTGATGGGGATTTGGAGAAGAAGGAAGTGATTTAACGTTGTGGGTTGACTCGTGGTGACCGCCCGTTTGATGGGCGTTTAAACGCCATTTTTGTTTTGTTTAATTAGTGTATGTGTGTTTGTGTGTGTGAAATGGGGGCTTATCAAGTGATGTGTGAAATGGGATTCTTCCTTTCCCTAAAGATTCTATGACGCTAAGACCCGGTACAACTATTGCAACAAAAGAACTATATCTTGAAATGTATACACATTGCATCAAGCGCTCTTTTTGTTTTTGAAACGATGAATTATACCCGCGCGTGGCTGCGGGGCATTAATTTTTCACGCGTTGTTGCGGGGCGTAATTTTTTTTTTGTGCGGGTTTATTTTGTCGGTTTCATGTTTAATAGGTTGTTTTTTTTCTTTTTATATGGCCTTATGTGTTGGGCTTCATATTTAAAGGTTTGTTTTTCTTTGTTATATAGGTTTTTGTTTTGTTTTGTTTTTTTTTTTTGGTTTTTAGTGGCGTAAAATGGCATCGTTTAATGCAATATAGAGTTATATATTTGTGACACTGTCGTTATTTTCAAGTTATTAGGTATTAAAGATATTTTCGCGGGTATTTTTTTGTCTGAATAAGTCGGTACTATTGTAATTTTTTTCGACTATTTTGTGCCAACCATTTTTTTTAAATTTATTTATTTATTTCCTACTTAAAAAAAAAATTCTTTGCTATATAGGTTTTTTTATTTTATTTTTTAATAACGTCCCGCGCGTTGTTGGGAGGTTTTGGTCTTATGTTTAATAGTTTCTTGTTTTTTTTATATAGGCTTATGTGTTGGGCTTCATATTTAATTTTTTTTTTTTTCCTATGTGGGTTTTTTTTTTTTTTTTTTAGTGGCGTAAATTGGCATCGTTTAATGCAATCTAGAATTATATATTTGTTACATTGTCGTTATTTTCAAGTTATTAGGTATTAAAGATATTTTCGCGTTTGGTTGTTTGTTCTTGGGGCGGTTTTGTCAAAACTTACAATGCGCGGCATGGTGTTTGTTAGCCTTTTTTTTATATGTCGTTCCGAATTGGTGTATGCATAAGATATAGTACGAAAATGTAAGGTACGCTTGAAAGTTACATATCAAAAGTTACTGTTGGTTATAAAAAAAAGGGACGCAGCCTTATACATGTATTATACGAGTCGGAATTTAATCCGCGCGTTGCGGCGGAAGCTAACTTTGTCGGTCACTTAGTAAGATGAGAATGACATTTTGTTAATTTTTAAATGCCGTATCAAAGGGAATTAGTACCATAAGATTACCAATAACAAAATTAGTTCAGGTAGTAAGCCTCTGCTAGATGATACCAACACATATCACAAAAAAACCAAACACCGTCACCAGTAATTCCATGCCAACAATAGAATATTTACTCCGATTAATCATAGACTAATAAAATGTACAACTGAACTTGCAGCCAAATTGCGGACGAAAACACGCAGAAACATCCAATTAGAGCATACTGGACCCCATTTTATGAACGGAACAAAAATGCATATCTTAATCCAAACATCCCAAGACCACAACAGTGAACCAAACACACCACTAAAAGCCCACACGTCGTTGGGCAAACACAAAGCTCTGAATTCATTTTTGGGTCTGAGTAAATGTCCAAAACCCACTTCCAACTTCAAAGTCGAGTACGTTTCAGGGTCTAAAACTAAACACTTGATTTCACCTGCAAACCAAAACTTCTGAGTGTCAATATTCGTTTAGAATCATGTCGTGAGACATTGGATCTGTTACAAACACTCCTCTTTTGTAGCCTTATTTCATTCCCACCTCTTAATAGACAATACTATTATATGCAACAATATCCATACTATCACTTCTTCAAGCCAAACAAATATTAAGCAGGGCAAATAAAAGTCATGATTTTTACATTATGCAATGCTACACAGAATGTGGCTTGCAGTAACCCTAATAAAAAAATGATTCTTTTTTGGTAAATAGAATTAAAAGAAACCATTTAGATGAAACCCGGGTCGGTCGGACTATTAAATTTGTTATCAAAGAAGGGTTGGTTATTAGATAAGTTCGTATTACATTGCTAATTATATTTATATAATTAACACTTACTTTTGCGAGACATAATTCGACTCTTTTGCATAAGTTGAAACATGGCTGTATAAACCGGGAACGTATCAAGTTAGAAGCATGGATTGTTACGACAAAACTTAAAACTCCTGCTGTACAAATACGTCGTTTGTCCTTATTGTATTAAACTCTACTTTTATCTATAATCATGAATTATAGCGCCTAGTCTCCTAGGAGGTTGTCTATTCCCAGCAAGCTACCCGTCAGCCCTGCTCCTAAATCAGTCGGCTACATTACGCCGATATCAGAGGCTAGAGTAAATAGGGTTGGGATCGTTAAGACTAAAACTGACATAGCAGGGTCATAATCAGTTTTGTTGCAGTTTGGTATAAAATTGGTTTTTGCTTTGTAGTATTAACAGTCCTTAAAAACTTTATTCCATTACCTGACGACTGACTCCATGCTCTGGCATGAGCTCGGTCGCAGCCGCCAAGATCCATTTGAACCTGATATAGCTCAGGAAGGTCCGCGTATCTTGGTGCAGCGGAACAAAGACTCGAAATCGTGTCGGTCTTAGGCCTTTATACCCCTGTTCCATTCAAATAGATTTAAAAAATTAATGATAGTGGTCAATAGAATTCAAGGCGTAGTAGCTGATAAAAACTTTTTACATAATGAGCCCTAAATACCTTCACATGCGGTTGCACTTTTTCAACCAAAAAAATCCAAACACTATTTCCTAAAGTGCTTGCACATACACTGACAAAAGCAATCCGAAGCTACTTTTTTTAACTGAACTATGCGGGCTGTGCGATTTTGAGTCCGAATTATTTATAACCTTAGTTAAGTGCAATGATCTGTCTACATCTCACCTCCCCCATACCCTGCGTAGGCGGGATTGGGTATCGTTGTTGTTGTTGTTGTTAGTTAAGTGCAATGAACTATTTTGATAGTAATATTAGATACGTATTCCCTATATTTCATACCAATTTTACCTTATCTTTGTGTTGGCAAAGACACGCCTCCTGGTCAAATGGATCCCGAATCCTACTTGATGATTCAGTGAGCCGCGGACTTTGAAGAAAAATATTTGCTTCAGGATGAAATGCAGCTAGACCTGCATATGAAAACATATGCTACTTAAAATCTGATATTTCTAAAAAACTAAAGCCCATTTTTAGGTGATCAAACTACATGGTTAACGAAAAAAAGTCAACTAAAAAAGAAACTACAAACACAATTTGGGAGGGGAAAAAAAGAAAACTTAAAAACGATAACATGATATATTAAACCGTTTCAAGAAAGCTAATGTTCAGAATGTTTGTCTACCTTTTATTTGGGCATTGCTGGACCCAACATCGTCAATGACAGTGGGATGACTCGTTACGCGCTGGTCTGTGATAAGCCTTTCCCCACATTGCCTTTGTATGCTGGAGCGTTTTCTTTTCTGGGAAACAAACCCTGCACAAACCAAAATTCCATAACACGACTGGTATTGAGCCATCAAATCTATAACAATTAAAACATTTGCAGAAAATTAATGTTCACAACGCCTGTTTACCTTTAGTCAGGGCATGGCTGGACTCAATATCTTTAGGTAAAGCGATATGACCCGGTACACGCTGGTTTGTGATGCGCCTTTTCCCAACTGGTGTTTGGACGCTGGACCTTTTTCTCTTATGAGCAAGAGAGTCTAGTCTGTACACTTTTGGCCTGTGTAAACCAATGTTCCAAACCATAGATGATATTCAGTAATTTGAACGACAAAAAAATGAGAGAATATAGAAGGAACAAAACATAATAACAGAAAGTTCACACAGTTACACTTACCATGCGTGCGAACACTTTTGGGTTCCTGAGAAAGACCGGAACAGATATCTGCATATGTAGCTTCACGCCCAGTATCTAAACATTTTTG
>BQNB010179188.1:0-12796 GCA_026074375.1 Tanacetum coccineum | reverse complement strand
ACGGTGTCTTCTATGGAATCGTAATCGATGCTTGACCTTGGCTACTCTTCTTCACTTCAGAAAATCGACTTTTATGTTTATGGTATAGAGAATATGATTAAGCATACTGAAAACTCGTTTTTGAGTCTTATATTTATAGCTTCTGAAATTGAGTGGATACGCCGTATTGAGTAAGGTCAATACAGCGTATTGGGGTGTATTCCTTGGAGTGTGCGCTACGTTCACAATCAATCAGTAATATCTTTCCTCAATTACATTTAATGTAGGATCTTTGATTGTTTGACCATCTGGATACGGCGTATGTAGTTAGCAGGATACGCCGTATTAGGAATTGAACATACACGTTTTCTTGTGAAGTCCAGGTGCTGATACGTTAGCATTCAACGCATTGTAAAATGTATCTAGCTGATGTAATTCAGAAAATTCGTGATGTGGGCATGCTCGAAGAAGGTCATTAAATCGATCCCAAGCCTCGTAAAATGATTCGTCAAATCTTTGTTGAAATCTCGTGATTTCATTTCGAAGATTTGTCGTTTTTGAAGGAGGAAAGAATTGATTAATGAATTTTGAAACTAGATCATCCCACGTCAATATTGAACGAGGAGGTTCTTTTTCTAGCCAAATCCGGGCTGAACCTTCAAGAGAAAACGGAAAAAGCATAAGCTTAATTGACGTGCTCGGGACATCCGGGAATCTCATCGTTGAGGTAATCTTATTGAAGTAACGGATGTGAGCATGTGGATCCTCTTTATCATGTCCGAAAAACTGCTTGTTTTGAACAAGATTGATCAAACCATGCTTCAACTCAAAATTAGCATTGATTTCAGGAATTACAATTGCATCCTCGTACCCCTCGGTGGGTGCTTGGAGCAATTGAGCCATAGTCCGGTTATCATCCATCGGAACTAGGGGAGGAGCTGGATTTTCAATCGGTTCTTCAAGATTAAATGGTCCAACAACAGCTGGTGGGGCTTGTTGTTGTTGATGGTGAAGATTACGAGATTGGGAACGAGTGCGCATGCACTAAAAAAGAAAATTTACACTAAATTTTTTTTCTTTTTGGTTTATCAAAAGTAAATTCACAATTTGTTTTAATAACGGACAACAAAATAAGACAACTTAAACCTAATAATCGACAAGCTTCTCGGTAGCTCTTCGAAAAGAAAAACGCACAAAGGAGCGGAGGAATAGGAAAGCGCAAAGCTATTAAAAACCTTTTTCCTTTAAGGTCGTAGTTCTAAGGAACAACCCGCCTTATACCCCTCTTTGAGTTTGTTTATCTTTTAAAAGGTGAATCGTACCTCGCTAGTGACACAAAAGGTAAGTTTTTTATTTCTTTGGTTCGAGAACTTATTAATGGATAATACTTCAGTTGAAAGTATTATATGTTGGTGTTCTTTTACTAACTTGGTTGATTTTTTTATTGATAATTAAAGACAATGTTTTAATCTTTTTGGTTTTTTTTTCTTTTTTTTTTCTTTTTCTTTAAATGATAATTATACTAAAAAGAAAATGAAAATATTTTTGTACTTTTAGGGTTTTTTATAAAGCAAATAACTTCAAGAATGAAGGATCTTCAAAAACTAAGTTTCAAATAGTACGGATAATCGACTCACAGCCTCCCCAGCAGCGGCGCCAAAAATTGACAAGATTTAAACTAAACCTTTATATATATATTATATAATAAAATATATATAATAAGAATAATCTAAAAATAATCAATGAAACCGAGAAGTGGTATAGAATATTCCTGGGTCGTTTATCCCCAACAAGGCTGGACTTGAAAATCGGTACAGTCGAAAAGTTGGAATTTGAATGGTATTAATGATCAAGAGGATTAGAAAGCTAAATTATCTACTAATGTGCAAAAACGATTAAGAAAAACCTAAAAATTATGAAATAAAACAAAATAAACGAGAGCACGAGCCCCGAACAAGGGGTCAAAAACCTAAATTTTTAAAAATTGACCCTACAAAGATTTTTTTTTTTACTTCTAATCTACTCTAGGTGACTAATAATGAAGAATGAAAAAGACTAGACTGGAAAGGGAGTTAAAACGAGTTTAAAAATAAGAAAACAAAAAACGGGGTCGAAACCCGTTCTTTAAAAAGTAAAACTTTGCAAAAACGACTTTACGAAAGATTTTCTATTTTTCCTAAGTGAAAACTGATAAAATAAAATTTTCTAAAAAAGAAAAATATTTTTTTGATTTTTATTTAATTTATTATAATTAAAAAATAGTTTAAAGGAAATTAAATGATAAAAAAATATCAAACGATTATAAAGAATTCTGAAAAATTACAGAAAAATAAGTTAAGCTATAAAGATCCTATGAAAAATCTAAAATGGGAAAAATAGCTTATAAATAAGCTGTTATAAGCTAAAAAGTGGCTGTGGGCTTTTAGGGCTAAGTAGGCTTATATATTTAATTTAACAAACCTCTACCGGATGAGCTATTGTAGCACAGCGGTATGAGCGTTGGTTTGTGAGGGGCTTTGAAAAGGGGGAGGTCCAGGGGTCGAATCCTGGCCTTTCTCTTTTTGGAAAACTATTTTTTTTTACTTTTTTTTAAAAAAAACATATAAAAAACACAAAAATAAGCAAATATGAAAAAGCAACTTTTTTATGAAACTCAAAAATAAACTAGAAAGTGCTTAAAATAAGCTGACAGATATGGCTTTAACACAAAGGACTAAAGATGCAAACTGCTAAGCACTTTTTAAAACATATAAGCAAAGTAAAAAAGGAAACTTTGCTAAGACAGATAAGCTATCCTACTAAATCAGTAAAGACAAACTAAAATAAGCTAAGGAAGAATAATCAATAAGCCAGAAAATCAAAAATAAGCTATGGGCCTATAATAGCATGCAAAACAGTCAAATAGGCTACTTTGAGCTCAAAAATAAGCTATCTAGAGGGTGTCTTAAGGCTTATGGGTTATGGAGCTTAAAGATGGGCTTATTGGCTTTCTAGAAAACCCAATAACTTAGCTTGTTTCACAAATAAGCCAAGAAAGCTAGGCTTGAAATCACAATTTTGCACCAGGGGACTTTTTCTAGTGGCAAAGGGTCAAAAGGCTATCTTGCTAAAAAGCTCCTAAATAAACTCAAGACTAAAAGTAACTTAAAACAGATTGAAATTAGCTTGGGGTGAGCTTATGCTCAAAAATTAGACTCTGAAAACCAAAAGCAACATCTTATATGTAGGATTGAGAAAGGGGCTTTTTGAACTAAGAAAGACACAAACAAAAAGTGTTGACAGGTTTTTGACAAAAACAAAGAAAACAAAAGGGACTTAGCTACTGAATTTAGACACTAAAAATGACAGAAACATAATACTCAAAGACATATTTGAAAACCAACTCAGTTAAGCTATGTGCTAACTGAATTTTACCACAAATTTTAGGGAACCTATTAGTAAAACTTGAAATACTAGAATACCTTTAAAAAAAAAACTTTGGAAAAATTGGATTAAAACTAACTGATAAATCTGGTTAAAGTTGGCCAAAGTGACCCCAGGGGTTTCTAACCAGATTGACACCATTTTGGGGTCCTTAATCCCAAACACCCTTTTAATTTTTTCTAAAAGCTATTTTAAACTGATTAACAAAATTTAAGAAAAGGTTTGAAAAAACAGATGATTAGCATGGTATATTAAGCAACAAGAAGTGTAAAAGTTCCAGTGATTAAGCACTTATGTAAGTTAAAAAGTAATAAGCAGTTTTTTAATAAAGCAAAACAAGCAGTCTATAAGTCATAACTCAAACAATGAACAAAGTAAGCAACACAAGCAACATACAAGCATAAAAACTAAAATAAGCATCAATTATCAAGAAAAAACAAGCTAATAAGCAGCAAATAAGCTAATGCTACAGGTAAAAAGTAACAATAAGAAAATGGAGACCTTACCTAAAGCCTTTGCTCTTGACAAGGCTAAGAGGACTCAAAGGAGCTATCTACAAAGTTCCAGCTTGTATAAAACAACCTGTAAGGTTCCATGAAGTCCTATCCCAAATTGGCTTTATCATCCATATAAATAAGCGAGGTGTTTTTGTGTGAATTCTTTTTGGGGAATTCCTTAACAGATTATATTTTAAATTACTTTAATGGTTTAAATAGATTCAAACACTTATGAAAATCCTAAGTGAGCTTTTAAAACATGACAAACCTTAATACTTAAAATTCAAAATAAAGAAAACTATCAAGCTTAACTTTCATTCATAATACAAAACAATTAAAATTATCAAGTTGAAAAATAATAAACTAGGTTAAACTAAAGCTTAACTTAACTCTCTCTACCCAATGGCTTACAAATGAGTTACTTAAATCTAAAAAACGATTAGTCTTGGCTTTTTGGGTCTTTTGTCTTCTTCTTGCTTGTGTTTCATTAAGAGGAAAACCACATTGTGTGTTTTTGTTATATGAGATGAATCAGAAGTAAATCCTAGCCATCCAATTGCCTTTGTGCCCAAGGTGAGAGATATAAACCCTTGATTTTTGTTGTCCAATGAGGTTCTTGGGGATTGCCAAGGTGGCAATCACCATGTGGGGGTGTGACTTTTGTTTGGACTGTAGCAGATGTGATGGGGGGTTGAAGAAACAGATATAGAAATTTAGGCGGGAAATGGGGTTTTTTGGTATATGTTTGTTTTGGGAAGATGTACAGTGACAGGGTATGAAAGTTTGAACTTTTGGCAAGAGTGGCCCTTCTACTTATATATGTTAATTGCAAATCCAATCCTTGTGGTGGTTAGCAGTTTAGGGATTTGTCAGGAATCACCCCTGAGAGTTATAAGGGTAGTTTCAAAACAATGTACAGGTTTGGGGTGTTGGCAACATTGGCCCCTCAACATCTATGTATCAGGTGCAAAATCAGTCCTTGTGGTGTATGAGTTTAAGGTATTGGCAGAATCGGCCCTTGTGTTTTGTTTTGGGCTTTAAGTCTTCATATGTATATACTAATGGGCTTATCCGGCCCATTAGATGGGTTTTGGTGGGCCCATTAAGTATTCTTCAATTTTTTTGGCTTCGGCATTGACTTTGACTTTTTGGAGTTGACCATTTGGTTGACTTTTGTTGACTTTGGCTTGACTTTTTGTTCTTTGGCTTCGATTTCACTTTGTCTTTTCACGCTTTTCCATTCCGTGCTCGGTTTTGTTCGTTTTTACTTGATTTTTTGTCTTTTTCTCGGATATCCGTTTCCAGCACAAAATAAGTGAAAACATACAAATACAATGTATTTTTGGTACGTTTTTGGTCATTTCAGTCTGGTTTTGATAGAAAACGGTATGTGTAATTAAGCAAATACCACATTCTTATACTTCCCAATGAGTTATGAACTAATGAGATTTTTAGAAAAAAATAATATTGAGTCTAACTATTTTATGAAAAATCAACATCACAAAGTGTCCAGAACTTGACCTGATTCGACCTTCAAAAAGTTTAGCTTGAGCAGACCCATTTAAACACTTAGGAAAATTCTACAAAAATTCTAGAAAATCATAAATATCATGAACTTGCTACAGTAGCAATCTCATTAATTAAAAAGATGTTTTGATATGGTTTTTGACCTCACAAACACAACTCAGAATCTGCCCAAAAACTCAGATTTGACAACGAATATTGTAAAACTATTTTGACTGACTTTTACTCACTTTTAATTCATGAAACCAATGGGGTTGGAAAATAGATTCTCTGTAGTTAATTTTAGGCTCAAGAAAATCAATAAAAGCTATCCGTATGACCGAGTTATGGCTCTCGCATGATGACCTAAAATTCTGCCTAGATTTCTATTCTGAATTTAGCATAATTAACCCTAATTAAGTTATCCAAAACCCTAATTATTATCCCTAAAATGATTTTTAATGATCATAACATATCAATTATAGAACTTTTATAAAACCCTAATCCATCAATTCAATTGTTACATAATTAAAACCATGATTAAAAACATTTGTGTGATTAGGACTATAAAAATTAAAACTACCTTAATTTTAACAAAAGATCAAACCTTGATTTCTTGAGAGCTTGAAAAATCAACAATGGGGGCTAGGGCTTTGGGGATAGGTCGACACATAGAAAACTAAAGGAGGAAAAATACTGATTAAATTTCTTTTATAAAAACATTAGTTGGACTTCTAGTATGATTGGGCTTTTGTCCCCTTTCATTTTTATATAAGCCGATCCAAACAAAACCCCCTTTTTAATTAATAATTTTTTTTATTTTTGTTATAAATTTCAAAACTTATATTTCGAAATTGATATATATATATATATATATATATATATATATATATATATATATGTTATTTTTTTTATATAAAAACTATATTTATTACATATTTACTTAAAACCCTTAATAAATAAATACACTAAACTTAAAATAAAAACACTTACACTACTAATTGAATTTTTCTTAAGCTTTATTTATTTATTACAACATAATTAAATTATAAAACCTTTATATACTAGATAATCTCAACCCGAGATTAACGATTCACACTCAAATACGAAAAATTCTTGAACGCTCTAATACTCAAATGTACTAATGCTCAAATGCACTAACATTCCAAAAATTATTATCAAATACGAAATGAAATGACTAAATCATCCATTTCTGCCATCACAAACACTTATAATAACACGATAACGCATAAATTCATGCTATCATTTCCATCGTCACAAAGTGTGAACGAAATGAAATACCCACCAAAACCACAACTCAATCACTAATAGATGAACACACATCACGGATTGATATCAAATACTCATATAAGATCACATAAGCACACAACCATAACACATATAAATACTTTAATAAACTTTAACAATTTGACTAACCTGCTCAAGTCACAGGTGTCACAGTCTCCCCTCCTTAGGGAAATTTCATCCCGAAATTTAATCGTTTCTACTATTAACAAATTTGCTTACCCACACGAGAGGACAGTTAGCAGCATAACAGTTATAAGTGAAGAGAACATCCAACTACACGAGTCTCGCCCGTCCTCGAGGAAACTCGTCAAAAACATTAAGTTGTGTAACAACTTGATCCATAACTCAACCCCGCAACTCATCAAACAAGAACTGTCTTGAAACTAAGTTATGTGTTGTTACAAAGCTCAACGTTTTTGAAGAATTGGCTCGACTTCTGGTTTGCTCAATATATAACTTTAACCAAACCACCTCAGAACATTTAAGGGTGCACTAAAGTCTGCCATTAACCCTATGTATCCAACTTTACTTAGTACTTCTAACGATAGCTTGCTCAACGAGCAAGTGTGAGTACTTAGATTTTATGAAATCCTCATGACCTCACTTCAAGTTCCAATGGACTTTAACTATCAGAATCCTACTACGCTTCAAACTTTTAACCTCACGATCCATAATCTTAACAGGTTCTTCAACAAAAAGAAGAGTTTTGTCTACCTTAACGCACATGCAGATTTGAATCCGCTAAATACTTCTTTAAATTTGAAACACATCAAGTATGCTACTCAATTATTGATACAATCTTAATTAATAGGCTATAGGACCGATCCTTTCAATGATCTCAAATGGTCCTACATACCTTGATGCTAACATGTCTTTCTTTCCAAACGCACTACACCTTTCCAAGGCGACACCTTCAGTAACACTTGATCCGCAACCTCAAACTCTAGTAGCTTGCGCCTATTATCAGCATAGCTCTTTTGACAATCTCTCGCCGCTTTGAGCTTTTCCTTTATAAATACTACCTTATCAGTCGTCTCTTGCACCAATTCCCAGTCCTGCGAACCCTGCTTTCCTCCAATTTTAGCCCACAAGACGGTGATACTCTACATTTACTTCATATAAGCTCCAAAACGAGCACATCGAATACTCGAAGGATAACTATAGTATAAGAAAATTTCAGCTAACGTAGGTGAACATCCCAACTGCCACCAAAGTCGATCACTCACCACTCCATAAATTATCCTCCAATGTCTGAATTGTATTCTCACTTTGTATATCCTTTTGAGGATGATAAGCCTTACTCATATCCAATCACGTCCCTAAGACTTTCTGTAATATTTGCCAGAACCCTTGAAGTAAATCTTCCATCACGATCTGAGATGATTGACACGGGCACTCCATGCCCTGCTACTATCTCATCAATATAAAGCCTTGCTAACTTCTCCATCTTGTAATCTTCTCGTACTGCCAGAAAGTGGGCTGACTTAGTCAGTCTATTGACTATTACCCAATTCGCATCATCCCACTACTTGATCTTGGAAACCTTGTAATAAAGTCCATAGTTATTCTAACCCTATTCAACATCAGGTAATCTCATAGCTGTTGAATAAACCCCGAAGGTCTTTGATTTTCACATTCACCTTTAAACAAGTCAAACAATTGCTAACATAGGTAGCAATATCCTTCTTCAAACATGGCCATCATGCATATCTCTAAGCTCATAGTACGTCTTATCCGCTCCCGGATGTACCAATTACCTTGATGCATGAACCTCATCCATAATTAATGTCCTTACATCACCTATTAATGGAACACATATAAAATACATACCATTCTCCTTCCTTTCCATTTAGTTGTCCCGGCCATCAATCATTTCTGCTGTCCCAGCGTTCCTCTACCTTAGACGCCGTCACAAAGGAGCGGACCAATATCGTGTCTTATACTTGCTAATGTCATAGGATAATGCGCAATACTCTCTGGTTATCCACTCTCTCATTTCTACTTAATGCATTAGCCACTACATTCGCCTTTCTAGAATGGTAACAAATCTCACTGTCAAAATCACTAAACAATTCAATCATTATCGATGCACACATTTAAGACTCCTTCTGATAGATAAGTGTTGAAGACCTTATGATCCGCATAGATGACACTCTTCGTTCCATACGAATAATACCTCCAAGTCTTAAGAGCAAACAATACTGCTCCCAATTCTAGGTCTTGGTTGTATAATTCTTCTCCATGTACTCTCAACTGATGGTAACCGGAACGAATATCTATCTTAGAAAATTACATAAAACTTGTAAACTGGTCGTAACAAAAAAAAAAAAAAAACAAGTCTTGATCCTGGAAGAATCTTGGTGTTCCAGCTTGTACAACTCTCGATAGTCTATGACATTCGAATGAAATCGACTTCTTTTGAACAACACAGTTAACCTCACGGAGAGTGATTGGGTCGAATAAAACGTATATCAATGACTTCTAAGGGTTACAAAATATCAAATAGGGTAGCAAACGAATATCGAATCAAAGGCTGGAATACATATAAGGGATTTCACATATGCAAATAAATGTGGATCAAATGACATAAGAATCTTTTAAAGAAATGATAGAATATCTATATCGAACGCAAACAAAAGAGTCAACAAAGCGTGTCAAGACAAAAAGGAACACATATCGGATAACAATATGTTTCAAGATTGATAAATATGAAAGATAAAATTCTTATACCAATAATCGACTTTACTCGAAAGAACCAACTAAATACTGTTTTTATAAAAATTCATTTTGAAACAATAAAGACAATTGTTTTGAATGAATAAAAAAATCATTTTAAATAAAAAAAATCATCTTAAATATAATCTTTTTAAAAAAAATCGTTTTAAACATGGTTTTCATAAAAATTTAAGAGATAGTTATATAAAAGATGTATCGCATTTTACCCATATAAATCATTTTAAACATATTTTTCATAAAATAAAATTTATCAAAAATAAACATATACAAATGTATAGATTATCTTAAACATAGTTTTGACACTCAACCAATATCACATTGTTTTGATAAAAATCTTTGTAAATGTAGTTTTCATAAAAATAAAGAGACAGTCATATAAAAGCGCTTATCACAACGTATTCATAATATCATTTCAAGAATAGTTTTCCCCAAACACCATCAAGATATACTTCAAAAGGAATTCATACCTTGACATCAATATAAAATATATTTCTCAAACAAAGGACATCGTAATACCAAAAAGGATCATAAAATACCGTAAAGAGTCTAACACAATTCTATTATTTGAAAGCTAAAGGAAGTACAAAGAACCATATAGTCAGAATAATAGTGAAACGAACATGCAAAGAAAATTTAAGAAGACATTACTGAAACAAAAGAAGAACGTAAAGACTCATCCGTACTCACGATCAAAATAATCAACCATTTAAAAGCGTCGATACTAACATGCCGCAACATGTTACAAAAACCAGAGGATATATATAAAGAACGGAGTAATGATCCGCACTAATATGTTAGGAACAATTAGTGCTTAAATGAAAATTTTTGATACTCATACGAGTAATCGATGCAACGAAAGAACTAGTGAAACGCACCTATATCTAAAAGAGCAATATACATCAAGACGTCGATAGTAAGAACGAACATCCGTACTAACATAGTACGATGAAGGGATGCTAAACTTAAAGTTAGGATTCCTAACAAATAATCGATCAATCGAACAAACTCAATAGTCATAATAGTAATAAAAGGTATCCAAGATATTCATAACCGTTAGGTAGAAAAGAAACTTGTTGACTACGCAACTAAGCCCAACAAAATCGCTCATTAGTTAAGAGAAGAATTCTCTAACTATATACCATGCTTATCATTAACACACATATAACAACATTTTACACTATCATAACTTTGCCAACTCATAACTTGGTACTCGAATCTTAGAGCCACGCTGTCAATTGCATTTTACCCCATGATTTTGATGCATGGTAAAACGAAGAAGGATATGAACAGTAAAAACGGGATTTCCTGCCCCTTTCTCTTTTTATATCTTTTTTTGACCCAAGGTTGTGGTATTTTGACTTGGGCCCGGGTATAAAAGGAATGGGCCATGGGCTTGGTTATAAGGAAGGGTAAACGGGTTAATGGTTTTGGTTTATTATAAGGAGATAACGACCGTTATCTCTTAAGTATAAAAGAGATAACGGTGTTAGGGTTTTAGGGTCTTTTATGTAATATGATTTAACTTTGAGGACTGATTTGGTATTTGTTTTTTGAGGGTTTTGTCCTTTTTTGTGGGATGACCATTGTTGACCAAGAGTTGACTTTGTTTGACCTTTTGCTAGATTCTTCCGGCTCTTTTGCACTCTTTCCATTCTTGTGTTCGTGTTTGTCCGGCTTTGACCGTTTTCTTGTGATATTTGCATTATCCGTACCTATACATACATAAACAACAAAATACACAAATACAAGCATATTTTTGCACATTTTGATAATTTAAGAGCCATTTTGGATATAATAAAGATATGTGATTTCTCACATATCAATCATATTACATAATATGATAATTCATGACAACGGGAATGCGATATCTCCTGATTTTTTCCAGAAGAACAACACCGTGATGATGATCCCGTACGAACAAATGAAGAATCAATGCAAGTTACTCAGGAGATTATCGACAGAATGGCTCATCTAAGTCTAAAATGTCACACCCCGCCAAGGCGGAAACACGAGGTGTAACAAGAATGGATATCATCACAACACAATAGTGTCACAATAGAGAAAACTATATGAACTAAACGGAACATAAGGGACACGAAGTGTCATGAAAATACCCAAACAAACATAAAAGATATCCGGCGTCTTGTATTGAAGTAAATGGGGTTCACATTAATACCAAGACATGCAATACATCCAAAACAAATCTAAGCAGTTCAAACCATCAAACATTCATTATTCAATCAAACGAGAAATAAACTAGGAGATTAAACTCCGCATGCAGCCTATGGTCTCTCTAGCCACTTCTCTCATTCCTATGACCTTCATGATGCTCACCTGAAAATGATGCTTAAAAACGTCAACACAAAGGTTGGTGAGAGTCATAGGTTTACGACACACAATTTAAACTTTAAACCAATTACTGTGATTAATAAAACCGAACATGGCAGGACAGTTAAGCTAGCTATTATGCTGGCTAACATGCATACGAGCAAAACAACCACAATCAGGACGGAACGTACCCCACGATCCAAGCCACACCAAAATATCACACAGTAATGGGTAAGACTACCCTCTAATTCGAACCACACAGTAATTGGGTAAGAATACCCTCTAATTGGAACCACACAGTAATTGGGTAAGAATACCCTCCAATTGGAACCACACAGTAATTGGGTAAGAATACCCTCCAATTGGAACCACACAGTAATTGGGTAGGAACGTTACACTTCGATCTAACAACACGTAAACATTTAGCACATATCATATGATAGCCACACAAATATCCATGCATCAATTAAACCACATAATCACATCAATTAAATCATTTTAAGACCTTTGCATCATTTCCACCCCAAGAAAACAAAGTAAAAATAGGACGATGAAAACTCACCTGAATGCTCAAAACGCAACTTCTAATTCCTATCACGCAACTATACAAATATATGATGGATGTATAAGGGTTTGATTAACCATCCTAGGTCACCCCGATACCATGCCCAACCTTAACCACTTCATTAACACCTTTCACTAGTTACTTACAATTTATTCAGAATTGCATAATTTTAGTGTATCTTTATGTACTTAAAAACCTTACTTGCTGACCTCCATAAATTATACCAAAAATTAACTAAGTTCATTTATGAGTTTATTAACTACCTTGTGATTTCCAAGTGCTCACTACATGTGCCACTTCTCCAAATAAAATCTAACTTCGAAACTATCCCAATTCGGATCTGATTGCACACTAAAATGTATGGCCCTAATTACCCTACTTAGAAAACTAATCAGAGGCTAAATTTTGGTGTGAGGTTAATAGACATATAGAAATTGACCTATGTGTTTTGGATAAG
>BQNB010179186.1:0-12797 GCA_026074375.1 Tanacetum coccineum | reverse complement strand
TTTATATATATATATATATATATATATATATATCTAATCTAAATCAACAAACGGTAAGTAAGTAAAACCAAACACGCCCTTAAGATTACAAAACACAAAACGAAAATAATATATAACACATTTATTTAACCAACTTAACCATCATTTAATATCCGGTTTTTAATTTACGAATCTTTGCAATATATTTATTAGTCAAATTTATATAACCCAAACGCACCCTTAGTGCTAAACTTATATCCAAACGCACCCTTTGTGGTTAAACTATCAAACCAAACGCACCCTAACCGTTTGACCCGAAACCAAACACCCCCGTTTGGCTGCCATAATACCAAACGGACCCTAATTTGCTACAAACCAAACGGACCCCGCTGTGGTGAAACCCACAGCCAACGAACACCCCTTAGGGCGGTGGCTACCACCCATCGCAGCCCCGTGTGGTGGCTGCCACCGTCAAAACAAACACTCCTAACTGCTATAAACCCAACCCGGACGCCCCTATAGCGGCGGCAACCCGCCAAACGCGCCCCATAGTGGCGGCTGCCGCCCCCTTTCGGCTGCCAACAACAACCCACGAACACCCCTAGTTGTTTTATAAACAAACCAAACGCCCCATGGCTGTTAGACCACAACAACCGCACCCATCTCGGGTTTAATAAAACGAACGCACCATTTTCGGTTGGTGGTGATGACGGTATGGTGATGATGATGACGGTGAGGATGGTGGCGGAGTGACGTCGATGGTGGTGTTGGTTGCGGTGGGACAGCGACCGGAGAGGAGGGGGAGGGAAAAAAACAGCGGCGGCTGGGTGGTGGTGGAGCAGGCGCGTGGAGGCGCGTGAGTTGGTGGATCGGGTAGATCGGGGAATGAGAAACAATTTTGGTTTCGGCCGGAAAAGTTTTCTGGCGGCGGCGTGGTGGCGGTGGCCGGAATCCGGCGGTGGCTGCCGAAGGTTGAGGGGGAAGGGAGAGAGATGTATTTATGTGTGTGTGTTTATTCTAAATGAAAAGTGATATAAATTTTTATATTTATAATAAAGTTTTAATACAAGTGGCAAGTTTATAATAGTTGAGGGTTAATTTTGTAAATATTTCACAAGGACTAAAGGTGTGACTTTTGAGTATTATTGGTTCGGGACTCGTTTGAGCCACTTAACGGATGATTTAAAATACGAAAATTACGCCATTTTTTTCCAAATAATTTTTCTGATAAAAATGAGTATTTACTTGATAGTATTTCATAAATATTTTTATAACATTTATAAAAATATTTGTTATTTATTTGGTAACCCGGTTATGTCTTGTCCGAAATAAAAAAATAAATTTTTAACCTGAATATTTACGTTATCAACAAACGCTTTTGAATAAATTGTTAAATGATTTTATTTAATATTTTCATTAAATAAATTGTGATAATTAAATATAATTTAATTATTTTCGGTCGGTACTCGTTGTTCTCGTTTTCAAATCAAATAAGTTTGAAAAATAAATTTGTAAGTGAGAGATGAGTAATAATAAATATAATTTATTATTTAAATATCTTTAAAAAAAAATTACCGGCTACGCGGTATTCGTTTTTATGTGACCGTAAAAGGTTAAAAGTCAAGTCGGACCCAAAAGTCAAAGGGTAAAATCGTCATTTAAAGTTCTAAAAATTACCGGTTGTTACAGTCTACCCACCTTAAGAGAGCGCCGTCCCGGTGCTCAATTTGTTTTATTCGTCCTTGGTTTACTAGTGATTAGATGAGTGGATATACCTAGGTCATCGTCGAGGTTCCAACGAAAATTTGAGTGAACAAAGGTCAAAGCATAGAATATATGCAATCGATATGAGCGAATGAATCAAATGTAATGAGAATCTTCAAATGGAAGGATGGAATACATGACTCGAAGAAAAGCCATTGGAACGAAGAATTTAACAAGTCGTCAATTCTTGAAAGTGGTTAATGATTTATTACTATTAGATTATCGAGTTCGCGGCGGTCGATACACATTCGGAAAAAAAAATCCATATAACAAAGCACGAGTCGAAAGAAATTCATAGCCCAAGGAATGATTCATACGGACGAACACACGCCATGTCGGATAAACATAAGCCCACTCATTTATAATTTGTCACTTACAAAAAGAGGCGTCCCAATCCTTGTAAGTAAGAATTTATAAACTTATGGTTCGGTAATTTATAACTTCCTTATTCAAATGAAAAAGCGTCCTAATTCATTTCAATAAGATGATTATAAATCATCCTACCTAAGTATCGCCGGCACAAAAACACGTTATCAAAACAATAGATTACGAAACAACATATACGATCAAAAGCATAGGAAGAGTGTTCCAACTCAAAGTGGAGTGGTAAAGTAATCGGCATTGGTGTTCGAGGGAGTAATTGAGAAATCAGAAAGTACGGGATAATCGGAGTGATCAATATTTATATAACTGACTAATATAAGGTAAATAGTAAGGCGTCATACGATAGACGTAAGAAAGCGAAATCATAAGCAAGTATTAAATACTCGTTATCCATATAATAGTAGTAGAGATACAAAAGAGAGCTTATAAAGGATCAGGAAGCATGCGCGCGCGGATATCGGACAATGATGAAAGAATCTTAAAAATTTTCGAAAAACGGTTATAGTCCAGGTTTTGAAAACGACCTAGTTCTCTACAACCAGTGCTCTGATACCAATCTGTCACACCCCCAAAATCAGACGGCAGCGGAATAGTAACATTGGGGTGCGACTTTAAGGCACAAAGTACAAGTTACAGAAAACGACCTCAAAAGAGACGTTTAATAAAAATGTAACACTCTCAAAATCAGGTAGCAGCGGAATGGTAACAATGGGGTGCTACGTCAAAGTACAACAATCAAGATATAGGAAACGACCTTAAATGGACGTTTTAAGATAAGATTTCATTCGATGCCATATCAAAATATCAGAGTTCATACATTAGGTCCCATATGTTGTAAAAGTCATAAACATTTCAAGTACATATTTAATTAAACAAAAGCTTCATAATACCAAAAGATGATTTAAGTTTTTAAAGAATATAAAAGTTGCATAGACTTTAGATAAAACACAGAATCCGTCTTCATTGATATCCGCCACGGCTCCCGTTCAATCTTCATACCCTAGGATCTGAAATTACATGCTAAAAGTCAACACAAAGGTTGAGTGAAATCATAGGTTTATTGGTAAAAAGGGTGGACCACAAGATCAAAGTAATAGTAGACTCTGAAACACATTCAGTAGTCCAAAACGTTTGTTATTGCACTAAGCTCATAACCCCGAAGCCTTAACTAGATTTGTGCCCCAATCAGAATATAGGATGCTTGCCAACAACCTAACACCTCTCAATGTTAAATGCACCCGATCAAACTAGTGACCCAAGTAAAGGTGGGGATTGTCAGTCCCGATAGATCTATCCACAACACTCGCGCTTACTACAATAGCAATTAACGGTTCATGATAAGTAGGGACTTCACGGCAATAAGGTAACTTAGGCATTAATAATCAGGCAGTAATCTGGATAGCATACACTTTGAAAAACACTTGTGTCCGTAGTAAAACAATCATGTCTAAAATTCACGGTTTCAAATATAGGTATTCACGATCTCAAATCATGTAGTAACAAATCAAGCTTTAGTAAAAATAGTCATGTAACGCTTATGTAGTAGAAATCAATAAGTTCACTTAGTAAAACGAGCATGTATTCCCCTCGCGGGTTTATAAAACATTGAAAAGATTGAAATGCGAGACTATGAACTCACATTGATGATGAAGAACGATCTGACAGATAGGCATCTAATATGCACAACACAAACGGAAGACGAAGCGGCTCGATCCAATAGTTGCAACTAATTTTAACGGCTAAGCCTCACTAACTTAGAATGATGAACGTGATACGTTGATAAAAGATTTAGATTTCAGGTTGTAATAGTTTGGTGGTTGGTTAAATAAAACAAATCAAGAAGCATATATAATTCATAGAGTGAATCATATAGCAAAGTATGTAATATATTCCGTATATATTACATATGAAAAATAATATGAAACTCCCTAGTAATATAGTACTTTGATTAATACCACATATAGGTCTATATAGTTCAATCACCATCTAATTGTTTTGGTAAAATTGTGTTTAATAAGTAAAAACGTTTATAATTACCGTTTTAGTAAAATTGGCGTAACTTTCGCGTTTTAAGCCCGATTTTGACGTTTCTTATGCCTAGACGCTTTCGTATTAAGGAACGGGTTTTATCATAATTTGACATTTCAAAATTTTTGACACCTCTGATGAACAATACTTTTTTACTGTTCACACTTTACCAGTTATAAAGTTTATTTTACATAGTTTAATATCGTAAAACCCGTAAACGTCATATTTTATTCGTTATAGCTCTGATTTTAGTGATTCTTTCGAGCACGTTCTCATAATTGAAAGTTCTACTTATTTATGAGGTTTACAAAAATAATTATTTCTGTCATGAATAATAACTTTTATAAAAATAGTTTTATAAAAGTATTAATTGTCGTAAACTCGCGAAATTCCAAACTCTTCGTTATAATTGGAAAAATTATGATTCTTATCATTTGTGAATCCTAAAAATAAGTATATTTTGGTTAAAATACCAAACTTGGCTATGAATAATTTTTATGAAAAGTTTTTATAAAAATTCTTTTACAAATTCGTTTATTTATCATATAACTTGTTTTTGCCGTAACTTTTTCGTTATTAATCCGTTTGACTAGTTTCTTACCTTTTCGGAATCGTCTTGAGATGTATTATCTTATAAAAATATAAAATAAATATATTTTTATACACTTTTTAGACATAATGTTTGATTCACTTTACTAAGTCTATATATAACTTTGTTTTTATACCTTTCCAATTTTGTAATCTACCACAAGTGTCATATTTCATATATGTCATATATGTTACATATAATAAGAGTCCATTAGTCCATAATTGTCCATAGTGTGTCCCAATATTTACCAAGTCCATATTAACACTTTTAACCCATAAACTTTTCATAGTACATTATATATCACAAGTTTTTATACATAACTCTTTTTACATATAAACCAATAGTGTACAAGTCTTACAACCATATTGTAAACTCAATATACCATCCATATAACATGTGTACAAATCCATAAATTATGTTTACAAGAAAATCCACTTTTAAAATGTTAGACATATCCTAAATGGTGATTTCACTACATAGCACATCATATACATAAAAACTCATAAAATTAAAGTATAAAGGTTTATAGAAGACCTTATGATGGAAGAAGATGATGAAAAAAAAGGTCTAAACCCTTGCCTAGCCTTTATACCCAATCTTGAACAATATGAAACCCAAACTTTTCCAAATAAACCCATAACCTTCCTTTCTTGATTAATACTGAATATTGGTTAACCATTGCTTGTAAACCTCTTAGAAAATCTTATGATGAGATGTGTGTAGGTGTAGTATAATGTTATATAAAATTTTGTATTTAATTAGTTGGAGGGTGTTTGATGCCGTGGGTTGCTAGACACAAAGGAGGAGTTTTTTTGTGAATTTACCAGAGATAGCATATTTAAGATTTTCTCTTATTGTAACTAGTATATAATAAGTAGCTTAGATCAAAATGTATGCAATATTGGTCTTGATAAACAAAGAGAGGGTCTTAAGGAAGACTGGACATTGGGTGGGTGTTTTCCTTGGTCAAGGAAACAAAGTAATGGTAAAGGTTTAATGAGATGATATGGTACAAAGACCTATTGAAAGAATTTATTACATTATTCTTGTATATAATTGAAACAAATCTCGTCCTATGTATGATATAAATTATATATTTTTGTAACTTTATGTATTAGGTACAAAAGAGCGGGTATTTGTGAAGGAGAAAAAGTTTGGTGTTCCCGGTGTATCCTAAACCAAATTCATTTGCGAAACGAAAAACTAATAATCGTTCTAACGTACCAATAAAAATAAAGATATAAAGTTGATTGT
The DNA here is from genome assembly GCA_026074375.1 of Tanacetum coccineum. NCBI lineage: Eukaryota > Viridiplantae > Streptophyta > Magnoliopsida > Asterales > Asteraceae > Tanacetum > Tanacetum coccineum. The sequence continues at coordinate 6,799 of BQNB010179186.1, read as the reverse complement.
TACTTTTGTAAAAATAATATATTGCTTGCTTGACGAAAACTTTAATTCGTTTGGTGTCCGTTTACGTTGAATGATAACTTTTAGCTTACACTATTTAACTATGTAATAAAATTAAAAGTAAACACGTACGAGAAAGAAAAAAAATTATTGAAATATATGACGTCATAAATGACCTGAAAATACGAAATGTTACACTTGGCTTACTTGATGTGCATTAGAGTCTAAATTGACAAGATTTCATTCATGCATTTCTTCTTATATACAAATGATCAAATCTCGTTGTATTGTTTTCAAGCTTTTCTTTGTGATGCAACTATGGGACAAATGTTATATCAATTTCAAGAAAATCAACGAGATTACTTTCAAAAGACATTTAGAGATCGTTCTCTTGTATCTAGCGTTGTATATTATGAAGTAACTCCCCCTTACATATTTCTGCTGCGACCCATTTTTGGGGGTGTTACATTCGTTGTCTAGAGCTAAATCATCAATTGATGAGTTTTCATCACTAAAGTAGGAGGATTCGAAACATACCTCATTTGGTGCTTGAGCTACAAGACATGTCTCATCTTAGATCTTTTCATCATTCTCTTCACCGCTATCGCTTCAAGAACCTTCAACAAATGCTCTTTGGTTCTTGTCTCTCGGTGGCTTTGGACATTCTCGAACAAATGCTCTTTGAAATGTCTTTTTGTCATTATGAGGTTGTCTTACGAATCTACCTCTTCTCTTAAAGAACTTCTTACAGTCTCTTATCGCCATGGCGTACTCTTTGTCTTCACTACCGGATGTCGAACACTCTTCATTACTAGATTCTTTCTTAGCCTTTAAAGCAGGAGATTTCCTTTCAACTTTTGCTTTAACTATTTCAGAATCTTTCTTGATGATCATCTTATGGACTTTAAGGTTTCCAATGAACTCATTAAGAGATAGTGATGTTAAGTCTTTTGACTCTTCAATCGCTGTGACTTTTGCTCTCCCTTTAGGATGTAGAGCCCTAAGAAACTTCCTTACGTAGTTTTTACTAGAGTAACTTTCATCAAGAGCTTTAAGACTAGTAATAATAGTATTAAATCTAGCAAATTGCCTATCAATAAATTCGACTTTAGAAATAACGAATTTTCATATAGTTAAACCAAAAGGAGTCGATCTTATTATCTCTGACTTGATTAGTACTTGGATGGTGATTGATCATGGATATCCAAATTTCTTTTGCCGTATTGCACATGAAAATTCATTCATATTCTTTTCTAGACAAAGCATTGTAAATAACCATTTTGGCTTCATTATTTTTCGCAAGCCTTCTTTTAAGATCACCAGTTTGTTTTTCAAAAGGGACAACCTCATCAAGTTTGGTTTCCGGATTTAAATAATAGTTGAAAATCACCATTTGTAATAACATCCAAAGATCATAGATCTTTTTGGATTTAACATATGTCTTGAATTTATTTTTTCAATAAATAAAACTATCACTTTCAAAAAGTGGTGGTCTTTGCATAGATTTCCCTTCTAGATATTTGTCAAAATTTATAGATCGATCCAAGCTTTAAAATATAATAAATTTTAAAAATCTTGAGTGACCTTGCTCCTGATACCAATTGTAGGAAACTAGAAGAGGGGTTGAAAAGTTTACCAGTTAATTGACCGTTATAAAACTTTGCTTAGAAATCGTTTGAATTTGAGTTATATTCGAATCAATCAACATATGAATCACAACTGAAATCTCTATTGATAATGAACTAAGTAAACAATAACAATAAAGAGATAAGAAAGAAACAATCAACCAAGAACACAAAATTAATATGGTTTCGTAACGAAACACCTCTTCATTCCTACCCCACTCCCGAGTACTCCACTCGAATTTTGCACTATGTCAATCAAGCTCCTTAAGGCTCAAAACCGTTTATTATACGGTCGTTACTTTCTTTTTTGACACTAAGCTAGATGTCGAGTTCTAATCTTAGCTAGAACCAATCTAAGACTTCACTAAATCTTTATACACTCACAAGATTTATACCCTTGGATTGACACTCAATCCAAATCACACCAATACACAATTAACACTATTGGATCTACACACAATCCAAGTTACATAACAATACAAAGTGAAATTAATAAAGATATGTGATCTTGAGGAGGAAGAAAGAGATCACTTGATAACAATTCGTATGTAGAAGAATATGATTGTTCTTCTCTTGCACTTGATTAGAAGAAGAAGTGAGGAATAAATAATTAATCACTTGAAACAAGATCAAGGTATGTTAGTGATCAAGATATGTGTTTTAGAAAGAAATAAAGAAGAAAGAAAACTAGATCTGAGAAAATTCGTGACAAGAGGTTTTGTTTTTCAGATGGGGTGGCCCAGTATTTATAGAGGACAAAAAAGAGCCGTTATGCTAATGACGGTCCTGGCGGTCGCTAATATATAAGGGGGCGTTATCGAGACACGCTCTCTCTTTTGTCATTTTATAGGGAAGGTGTTATCTGTTTTAGAACCTTCCATTTTGGGGGAAAAATCTGATTTCAAATTTATTATTTTAATAATACATTTCTTTTAAAAATAAATATTTTGTTTTTATATTTTTATAAAAACAATTTTGTAGAAACGTAAGTTTAAAAAAATATATTCTTGATCACTATAATGGTTTAATGAATTGTATATCATAACCTTAATGATTAATTTTAGAAATATAATTTTATGATTAGTAATTTATAAACGATTAATTTTATCGTAAACGTGTTTACATTTTGTTATTATCAAAACATAGAGAGATCAAAAAATATAAATATTGTTTTTAGACATTATTTGTATTAACAAAGTTAAAAAATAAGAGTGTTTCTCTTGAAGTCCCGGTTGGGCACCCTTTGATGGGTTTATTGAATTCCTTGTTCTTTGTTCTTTGTGTGATTTCTTCCATTACCACAACGATAATCGCCATCAAAAACATTGTCTTTATGTATAATAAAGATATAAAAAATGATGTCTTCTATTCGAAGATTAAATAAGCATAAGCAAACTGTAACAATACCTCTAAGTATTAGAATTGATTATTCTTCATATCTTCCTATTCATCAGTAGCCATCTTTATATATAGATGAGCCATGAGACTATACAAGGAAAATGACAATCACAATTAATGATACATAAATGCTAATGTCAATCAAGGCAATCACAATTAATGATAATTGCTAATGACAACTAATACTCCCCCGCAGTAAGAACGGGAGATCTGCGGACGTTCAAACTGGAACGAAAATCACAAAACAAAGCACTCGGAAGCCCTTTGGTGAAGATATCTGCATACTGGAACCGGGATGGTATATGTAGAACACGAACCTGACCGGAGGCAACATAGTCTCGGACAAAATGAATATCAATCTCGATGTGTTTAGTACGCTGATGCTGAACAGGGTTAGTGGTTAAATACACAGCACTAACATTATCACAGTAGACGAGAGTAGCTGTGGTAAGAGGGGCATGCAACTCTAATAGCAAATTTCGTATCCACGCAGTCTCAGCAACAACATTAGCAACACCGCGATACTCGGCCTCAGCACTAGATCTAGATAAGGTAACCTGTCGCTTTGCAGACCAGGACAACAGGTTATCACCAAGGAACACACAATAACCCGAGGTGGAACGACGAGTAACAGGGCATCCAGCCCAATCAGCATCAGTATAAGCAGTAAGCTGAGCGGTAGTAGAAGCATGAATCTGAAGACCAAAGGTAAGAGTACCACGAACATAGCGCAAAATACGCTTCAAAGCAGTAAAGTGTGGAGCACGGGGGTCATGCATATAAAGACACACCTGTTGCACGGCATAGGAGATGTCAGGGCGTGTGAAAGTCAGGTACTGAAGAGCACCTGCAAGACTGCGGTATAAGGTAGGATCACTAACAGGGTCACCATCAGAACCAAGCTTGGACTCAGTGTCAACAGGAGTTCTACAGGGGTTGCAATGTTGCATGTGTGCTCGCTCAAGAATTTCCTCTGCAAACTTAGACTGAGACAAAAACAAACCCGAAGACGACCGCTGTGCAGATATACCAAGAAAATAGTTAAGAGATCCAAGATCAGTCATGGCAAACTCACCGTGAAGCACTGTAATGATACGTGGAATGAGCTGATGAAAACTGATGACTGAAGTGTATTTGCCCTAAGAAATGAGATCCAAAAAGATGAACCAGTTATTGGAATCTGTCGGTAAAAACAATGACATCGCTAGTTTCCACTCAGAGTCCAGGAACACAACCAAGAGTGCACCAAAAAAGGTTCCCAGAGGAGGAAGATCGGGTGGTAAAATTCCATTGGAGGCGTTTCCCGATAACATCCAAGAAATGTGATTGCTGCAAACCAACAAACTACAATTATGCTGTTTCGAATTGCCAACACCCTTGATGGACAAAGTTGAAGTCTTTATGCTGTGAGAAATGCAGAGAACAAGAGAAGATTGGACAACAACTATGGAAACAACCGTGGGCAACAACCACCCTACAAACGACAGAATACTGGGGGAACAGAATGTTGCTAATAGCTATGTGCAGTGTAACAATGGGGAAAGAAATACGAATGTACCTGCGCCCTCTGCAACAAGTGTAAGCTTCATCATGTAGGCCCTTGCACTGTAAAATGGTGTGAAGTGCAACAGGGTTTGGACATTTTGGCCAAAAATTGCAGGGTACTAATATCCCACTAACCCCCACCCATGGAGGCAAAATAGTAATATCGAGAAGGATGTGAGCCTGATTTGAGTGTGGAGCACAATGGCATTTACCAGGAATGATTGCCCCAAGATCAAAACCGAACCGTGGAAACAAAGCAAGAGTTCCTAGATGCAAGCGGCAAGGCATTGCACTATGAGGAGGTGACGCAAACCCGGTTCCAACACAGTCACGGTACGTATCCTTCTCAACGATCATCATGCTTATAATTTATTTGATTTCTGGCGCCGATTAGAAGTTTCGTAACAAATACTTTATGCAATCTAGAATCACAAGCCCAATGCCTTAGAACGTTAGTCATTAAGAGCGTCGAACTAGCTTGACTGAAGGAACTGCAGAAACCAACACTGTGTTTATGGCTGTACATTAGGATTGTTAGGACATTCCATTAATATCGACCTGATGCCAATAGAGTTGGGTAGTTGATGACTTATCATCGGCATGGATTGTTAGCAAAGAATCAAGCAGTGATTGTCTGTGACGAGAAGATAGTGCGTATTCCTTATGGGAATGAAATTCTGATCGTTCAAGGAGACAAAGGTGACAAGGAGAAGAAATCAAAGTTGAGCATTATATCATGTGAAAAGGTCCAGAAATATATGGAGAAAGGCTGTCAACTATTTTTGGCACAGATTACGGTGAAGGAAAACAAAGACAAGTCGGAGGAGAAGCGACTTGAAGACGTGCCGACTGTACGGGACTTTCCAGAAGTCTTTCCAGAAGACTTACCGGGGCTACCACCAACTCAGAGTTCGTGACGAGGATATCCCAAAGACGGCGTTTAGAACTCGCTATGGCCATTACGAGTTCCAAGTGATCGATTTCGGGTTTGACTAAATCGCGCCGGCAGTGCAGTGTTCATGGACCTGATGAACCGAGTATGCAGACCATACTTAGACAAATTTGTGATCGTGTTCATTGATGACATCTTGATCTACTCTAAGACCAAGGAAGAACATGATGCACATCTTAGACTAATTTTAGAATTGCTCAAGAAAGAAGAATTGTACGCCAAATTCTCGAAGTGCGACTTTTGGCTGTCGAAAGTACAATTTCTTGGTCACTTGATTGATAGTGAGGGCATTCACGTTGATCCTGCGAAGATTGAGTCAATCAAGGATTAGGACAGAAATTTGTCAATTTCTAGGTCTTGCCGGCTACTGCCGACGATTTATCAAAGGTTTCTCAAAGATTGCCAAGCCTATGACGAAGCTGACTCAGAAAAGTGTAAAGTTCAATTGGGGTGAAAAGGAGGAAACTGCTTTCCAGACATTGAAGCAAAAGTTGTGTAGTGCACCGATTTTGGCATTGCCCGAAGGAAGTGAAAACTTCGTAGTATATTGTGATGCTTCTCACAAGGGATTGGGCGCAGTGCTGATGCAGCAGGAGAAAGTCATAGCTTATGCATCTCGCCAACTCAAAATCCATGAGAAGAACTACACGATACGTAATTTGGAATTGGGAGATGTGGTGTTCGCTCTCAAGATGTGAAGACACTATCTCTATGGCACGAAATGCGTTGTGTTCACTGATCATAAGAGTTTGCAACATATTCTAGATCAGAAGGAGTTGAATATGAGACAACGTAGATGGTTAGAGCTATTAAGTGACTATGACTGTGAGTTACGTTATCACCCGGGAAAGGCGAATGTGGTGACTAATGCGTTGAGCCGAAAGAGTAGACCTAAGCCACTACGAGTTTGAGCCTTGGTTATGACAATCGGTTTGAACCTCCCTGCGCGAATATTGAATGCTCAGGTTAAGGTGAGAGAAGTAGAGAATAACGAAACAGAAGATTTGCGTGGCATGATTAAGAATCTGCAGCCACGTACAAACGAAACGTTATGTTTGAAGAATAGAAGCTGGATACCATGTTTTGGTGACTTGAGAGCTTTGATTATGCACGAGTCACATAAGTCAAAGTATTCGATCCACCCTGGATCGGATAAAATGTACCAAGATTTGAAGAAGCTATACTGGTGGCCCAACATGAAAGCAGAAATTGCCACATATGTGAGTAAGTGTATGACTTGCGTAAAGGTTAAAGCAGAATACCAGAAACCGTCCGGTCTGTT
>BQNB010179183.1:0-12797 GCA_026074375.1 Tanacetum coccineum | reverse complement strand
ACCAAAACCTAAGGCAACACAGGAAAAACCAATAAAGTCTTCTCCCGTGAAGCATTCAAAAATGGGTAAAGTGCAGAAAATTCGCAAAGGAAAGAGTTCCCTCTAACTCATTGATGAAGATGAACCAACTCAACCCGAACCTGCAACCGAACATCAGGGTGAAGGGGAAGAATATGATGTCGAGCGAGCTATACAGATGAGTTTGGAATCATTTCACGCAAGCACATGTTGGCGGTGTGGCTATTCGAGAACATGTAGCAGAGGCCACCCGACCACTCCCTGTAGTTGAAGGCAAGGGAAAAGCAATTGCAACTAAAGAACAAGCTGCACAATCACTATTGGCTCTACACACGCCAAAAAGGAGAAGTACCACGGACCAATTTATATTCCATAGGCGGACTCCAGCTATTGAAGAGGCATCAACTGGACCCTCTGCACAACCACAGGATAACGCATCCGCAAATATAGTTCGTGATTCTCCGTCTCCTGCGGATGCTGAAACTGGTGTTGATACAGACAAGACAAACAGTGGAGGTGATACTGAGATATTGCAGATTGGTGAAGAACAAGAAGAAGATGTGGATAACCAAGTGAATCTAGAGGAAAAGATTGTTGAACTTGATCAAGGCCAGGCTGGATCAGACCCTGGTAAAACTCCTGAGTCTCGACCTCCACCAGAGCAGGTATTCATGGACGAAGACCACCAATTGGGGACCAGACCCTGAGCAAGCCGTGTGGCTTCCTTGCGGGAAAACCAAACCCTGAGCCCATGCACGATGAATTCATGGCTAATGTGTACCCCAACGTTCATGAAAGCTTGAAATTTCCAGTTGATGAACATGTCATCTTAGAGGATCCACTAAGTTCATCCGGGACTCTCTCTTCAATGAAGAATCTGGATGATGCATATACTATTGGGGATCAGTTCTTAAATAACAAATCCACTGAAGATGAACCAGGAAAACTCAATGTGGAAGCAGAAGTGGTCTCCATGGTCACTGTTCTAATTTTCTCAGCATCGTCCTTCATGTTTCCTCCACTATCCATGACCTTTATGATCTCTATAACCTCCTAAAAAACCTTAGTACCCTCTACCACTCAAGCACCAATCGTTACAACTACAACAACGACTACAACAACAACCCTTTCACTTCCACCTCCTCCACAACAACAAAGCACAACAGATCCAGAGTTGGCTGCGCATGTCACAACACTAGAAAAGAAATTCTCTGATTTTGAGCAGAAGAGCAAGACTCTTGACAACACGACTCAGAATCTTAGATCTAGGGTTTTCACTTTGGAGCTTCGAGATCTACCTCATAAGATTGATGAAGCTGTCCGTGAAGCTGTAAAAGAGGCTGTACACGTGGCTCTACAAGCTCCTCTTCGAGATCGCTTCAGAGAACTGCCCGAGGCTAACATGAAAGAAATTCTTCACAAACGGATGTTTGAGAGCGGTACCTACAAATCACTTCCTGAATATGTAGCTCTTTATGAAGCTCTTGAGGCGTCTATGGAATGTGCGAATAGGGACGAGTTTCTCGCTGAAAAGGACAAGTCTCGAAAAAGACGACGTGATGATCAAGATCCTCCTTCTCCTCCCCCAAAAGACTCAGATCAAAACAAAAAGAAAAGGCATGACTCTGACGCGTCAAGGTCAGTACAGCCTCCAGCTCCTCAGTCCTCAGCCTAGAAAACTTCGGACACTAGAAAAGCTCCTTCCAGCTCCTCCAAGCAAAAGTCCATTCCTCATTCTGAATAACCAGTTAAAGACGTGCCCATGCTAGATGATATGAATATCTCAGATTCAGAGGATAACAACACTGCACATCTTCCAAAGATCAAGGCCAGACCTGAATGGTTGAAGCCTGTTCCAGAGGAAGACATACCAGCATCTCTAGAGCCAGACTGGGTCATTCCTCCGAATGATTTACTGGAAACTTAGAACAATTGGGCCAATGCACTTGCCAGCTCGTATCAAGATCCAGATGAATACAAGATACTACGGCAGACTGGCGATATAAGTTCATTCGTCAACTGGTTCTGCAAACGGATTAGAAAGAAGAAGCGGAGTAAAGCAGACTTAGAAGGCCCAACTTTCAAGGTAGTCCAACCATTTCACGACAACAACATCTTTCTTCAGTTTCAGATGGAAGAGTGTCACTTGCTACTTACCGATCAAGTTGATTTGGTTAATCCTGAAGGTCATAGAGTTGTGCCTGACATGAGCAAACCATTACCTCTCGGAGGTCCACCAGGTCAAGTAACCATTCAAACACAATACTTCTTCAATAAGGATCTAGAGTATCTTGTGTCAGGTGACAAAGGAAGGTCGGATTTATCTATATCCAAGCTGAAAGCGGCTCAATATCTAGACTTTGGACTTGAAGAACTAGTACCGTCACTATGGATTGAGAGTGAACGTGAGTATGAGATTAGTGCTGCTTATGGAATCTCCCACTGGTGGTTTAAGCGCAAAGAATTCTACATCACAAGACACAATGCCTCCTTTGATCGCAGTGTAGTCAGATCTCACATGCGGATCCTCAGTGTAGTCAGTCTCAAGACTTATGAAAGATACAGGTATACCTTCTTAAAAGAGATTGTTCTTCGCAGAGCTAACTACAAAGAATACAAGATCTCAGAAGCTGACTTCAAGAACTTGCATCCTAATGATTTTAAAGATCTGTACCTACTTCATCTTCAAGGTCAGCTCAATCTTTTATCTGGTGCCGACAAAGTTCATCTCTTTAATGCAGTCAACCTGTGGATAAGGAACATCGCCATCAAAAAATGTGTAGAAGATCTGCAACTCGGGATTGAAAGTTATCAAACTCAATCTCACTCAACCAGATTGGGATGCATCTGACTTTCTGTTTAAAGAAAATTACACCATAGTCGGCAAGCCGAAGGCGGTCATCTACAGAGACAGAAATGATCAGAAGAAGATGATGCGAGAGACTGAGGTGCACAAGTTCAGTGATGGCACATTGCAAAGGATTCTAGACAAGCTGGATCACATGGTGTCACACCACGTAAATTTGAGTTCAATATTTTAAGTTATTCCGATCATTATTTTGAATTTTTATACGTTACGTTTGAATCGGACAGTTTAACGAGAAGTTGACCCGCGTAAATCTAAAAAACGTCATCGGACGCGTCCCGACATCGGTTATTAATTAATTTAGGCTTTATATGAGATAAGAATTACCAAACCCGGATGGAGATTATTAGTCCCAATAGATCTATTTAGTCACTCGCGCTTACTTAACCAACCAGTCGGTTAAAGGTAATTAACGGTTCATGATAATACGGGCAGTAGTGGTCTAATGCTACTTAGGCAACACATAAATTGGGGAAAATCTCACGTATAGTACTTGTGTCCACATTACTCTTAAGGTTTCATACCAAATCCTTCCGAGTCACTACCATAAACCTCGTTGCCAAACACTCCATTTGGTGGCACGTTGCGGATTCCCTGAAGAGACGTGACATATCCTCGGGTTAATTCAGTAGCATAGGTTGTTGGTTGATCATGGATACTTGGGTTGTTGGACTAGTGGTTGTTGTAGTCGAAATATTGGTTTTGGTACTTTATACTCGAATTACTCGCATAAACGGATTTGGTACTTTTCTTTACTAATAATATTAAATAAGTTGCTGAGTTTAGTTATGTTTGTTATGTTGGTTATTGGTTTGGTTATGATATGGATGTGTATCGTTACTTGGACGATATTTTGTATAAACTTGTGAATATGAGTTGATTATGGATTCGATATTGTTTTTACTTGGATATCATTATTTTCTTTTGATATGTCATTGCAATAGGGGGGGAAGTAGGTCGAAAGGCTCTCATTTGCTCTTAATGAATTTTGCATTGGTTGTGCCTATAACAATTCAGTGCTAATCTTGTGAGAATTGATTAGTTAATCTATAAATAACCCAAGTAGAATTATGCTTAAGACCCTTCCTTATGTTGACCGACCAGGTTGGGAGGAATTTATATGTATGCATATTTGATATAAACCATTATTAATGCACTCATGATGATGTAGTATATAGGCCGAAAGGATTCTATGTCATTATCGGTAGATATTTTTGTTATGGTAATTACCCGTTATTCATGACTTACATGATTTGTTTATATAAAGTTTTGCAATATCTATATCTATTGTGATTGGTATCTTGTCTCACACATGTTTTGGCTATTTGATCCGTGACAATCAATTAGCTTTGTTACTTGATAAATAATATTTGAATTACTACAAATCCCGTGGAACGACCTGGACTTACCTAATACTATATTACATTCAAATAGGGTATACTTGCCCGAATGTTGTGTTTTTATTCGATCGTTTGGTAAATCTAGTTATTATAATTTTAAAGCTTGGAAAACACACATCAGAAGCTGACTTAAAAAATCTGCATTTGAATGATTTTGAAGATCTGTACCTGCTTCATCTTCAAGGTCAGTTCAATCATTTATCTAGTGCCGACAAAGTTCATCTCTTCAACGCAGTCAACCTGTGGATAAGGAACATCGTCATCAGGAAATGTGTGGAAGATCTGCAGCTCGGGATTGAAAGCTATCAAACAAAACTCATCTCACTCAATCGGATTAGGATGCATCTGACTTTATATTCAAAGAAGATTACACATAGTCAGCAAGCCGAAGGCGGTCATCTACAGAGACAAAAATGATCAAAAGAAGATGATGCAAGAGACTAAGGTACAGATGGCACGTTGAATAGGATTTTGGATAAGCTGGATCACATGGTTAAAGACTTCAAGATGTTCAAGTTCAATCCGGGCATGGAAACAAGAATTTGGTCTGAGGTCGATAGAAGGAGGAGTAAGGAGTTTATAGAGGTGATTGAGATAAGACTCAAGATTAGGAGAATATTTAGGAGTCTCGAAAGCTTTGTTGGTGGAAGACTAAGAGATGTTGACTACAGACTTATTCAAAGAACTGAATGATTTCATCATTCTGATACTCAGGTCAATATCATCTTATTTTTTTATAACATATCTTGTACATTATTATAAGTATTTAGTGTATCTTTAGGTGTTCAGTGACAAGTATAAAGTTTTTCAACAGTTCTTTCGTTAAACTCAAAATCTTTCAAAAATTTTATACTCGTCACTCACACGTACCCTCATAGATTCAGGGGGAGCATTAATATGTTCCCCATTCGGCTTGTGAATAATCAGCATATTTTCTTCCAGTTTTCTAACATATTTGAATCAATTGATATCCAAATATCAAAGGGTTTGAAATTTTTAATAAGGGGAGAAAATGTGATTTAAATATGAAAACTAATAAAAAATGTGACTTTGTGGACTCATATGTATACTCCATCCTCCTTGTGCTAAACATTTTCGTTTATCGTTGCACATGTTGAGGGGGAGCATTTCTGAATAGCAAAAACAATCAAGGTACAAAAAGCTTTGATATTTATATCACAAGTACCTGATTGAGTTTTTCAATTGGTTTTATGGCAAGGTGAACTGTACCAAAAAGACCGACCATGTATTTAATTTTATCAGAGTTATAAGGTTGGTAAGGTTAGGTATTAGTTCCCATGATCCAGCCAGAACCGGAGGGATCTACCCAGGGACAATCCACTAGTTAGTGTAGAAGTCCTTAGGTATGACATAAAAAAGGAGTAAAAGTGAGAATAAGGGAATAGTGCCGACTGAGATGGAGCTAGTACTGGAACAAACCCAACAAGGTACTAGTCATGAAGTCTCGGTAAGCACTGAAGGGGTTGAAGAATGAAAAAGAATTGTAAGGATAAAGGGTGAAAAGAAAGAAGCCCTCCATACACTTAGGCAGAAACCAGGTCAATACATCTACTGTCAGAATCACAATGATGATTGCTGACATTGAAGAAAGCCGTCATGGACCCAGTGATGCAATGCACAACCCTCCCTAGCCACTCAAAATCTCTCAAAAGATTTCTGTTTCATTTCTCACGGAGACTAAACACGTTATCTATTGACTTTCTCACTCCGAGTTAGTTGATATTAAAAAGGTGGCAGACCATTCCAGCCTCTGATCACTAAAACCAAAACGCACAATTGAGTCTAGAGCCAAGAGATAGTTAGTCATTTCATTATACATGGAAGAGGTGGTTAGAGAAAGGCTTTCTCATGACATGGAAGAGGTGGTTAGTCATTTCATTATACAAGTCACATTTTTTCTCACTAGAAAGCTTTCTCTCTCACTTTCTCTCTCTAGATTCGGCTAACTTGTTGATCCCAATCCTAGATCGATTCCTTAGGTTTTCTAAGGTTAAATTACCTTGGATAAATCCAAAATAACTTGTTGTAGAAACTTTGTATGTATACTAAAGTGTATGCGGAATCTACACCTTAATACCTAGAAGTATTATGAATAAAACAGTAATCTTGAATAAACAAAGATATAACCAAACGCTCCAATATTATTAGATCAATAATACGAGTACTCTTCACTAGTACTAGGGTTTACAACCTTGAAGCTTTTCTGAATCGACTTGACAACTATGAAAACTTATGAACTTGTGAACTTGATATCTCAACTAATGCCCTAGGGCCTCCTTTTATAGACTAAGGAGTCCTAGTCGGCTTACAATACATTCCTAAGATATCATAATCTTTTCTAAACATAAACGTAATCTCTTAAACAAATACATTATGTATATCTTGTACAAAAATATCTCAATACTTATCTTCACAAGTATTCTTGTTCTCCAAACAATCTTTATCTCTTTAAACCGTCTTTATCCTCTTGGCAGTAGTAAGTCTTCTAGCAGTTGTAATCCAGCAGCATAAACTTTTGTACCAGCAGTACTAATAAACATAAGTCATAGTAACCTTCGTAACAGCAGTTACTAAGATATACTCCACAATAGTCAACCATGTACTAACGCATCTAAACATTAACTGACAGAGCAGCACTACTAACTTAGCTTAAATTTCAAGTCTTCACTCTGAGCAAGTCTTAACTTCAACAAACAGCATAACTTTACACCAACAGTACAATTAGAAACAACAGGAGTAACTAGCAACAGGGTAACTTTATACTACAAGTACTAACTATTAACAAATTTCCCTTATTACTTAGCAATTAGTAAACTCTAAGAATCCTTGAAGTCTTTTAAGTCCCAACATAACCCATCTATCTTCCATTGTGTTATGATTTCTAATATCCTACAGTATCGATTGACCTGTTTTAACCAAAATGTTATTAATTCCTCAATTGTGATATATTTCTTTTTCAGACTCAATCATTTAGTGCAAGAAGCTGTGTCTTCGTGTATTTTGAAATCATTCTTCAACTTCGTCCTTTCTTCTTGAAAAAAGGAAACAGTTGATTTTTCTTTTAAAATTTGGTTATTTAGATTTGCAATTTCCTCATTAAAGTCGTTATTTGTTTAGCAGAACTTAAGTGGAGTGCATTTATCTTTTTTGTAAGACATTGTTCTTAATAAACCGACTTTTGATAACACCTTTTAAGTTTATCATATTTTTCTTGATTGATTTCAAAACATTTTTCTTGTCCATTATATCTAGCAAGCTCAGTGGTCAAATCGTCATTCTTTTCTTTCAATTTGCGATTGACCATGTTGACTTTCTCAACTTCGATGACCAAATTATTATACAATGACTCAAAATACGTGTTTCCTTAACAGTTGCAGGATTTTGGTTTACGGTTCCTCCATTATGTTCCATATTAGAATTCACAGAGATAGGATTGTTGTCATTCTGTTAAACCAAAATGGCGCAGTAATGGGCTCAAGTAGCTCAGTATACTGCTCCTCTTGAGTAAACATATTGAATATCTCATTATTATAACAATTTTCATAGTGGTGTACCTAAGCTGATCCATCTGAATCGTAGACGGAATCTTTTTTTTTTTTTTTTATTTTTTTTTATTATCAGCCTATGATACTCGATGAAGATTGCTTCTCCAAATTTTGTCATTAAGATGCAATTTGCATTTATTTCCTCAATCTCTTCAATGTCTCCTGCAGAAGCCATTAAATCAAATTCCTCAGCTTGGAGTTGGATCCATGCTTCTTCCTTTTGAGCAATCAACAACCGAGTCTAAAGAAAAACAGCGTCCCTTCTCCTTGGCTTGACTGTGAAGTTTCTAGCATAATGACCCACTCCTCTGCAATTGTAACACATTATTTGATTACTATTATTCCCATTACCATTACCCTCAGCTCGTGCTGTTACAACATTACCATTCCTATTCTGATTTGCAATCCCTAAAACAACAATAAGCCCATTCTGATTCCCAACATTCTGAATACCCGGATTTTCAACTAGATTTTGCACAACCTGATTTCCTGCATTATACCCATTCCGATTCCCTGCAAACTGCCCTACATTGTACTCTATATGATTGTTCACATTCAAACCCTGCATACTATCTAAACTAATTTCCCCCATTACCTCCAACCATGTTCAAACTCGGCTAAGCAATCTGTCTGTTACGAGGGTTTGATGAAATTATTTTGTGTTGTTAATATTTTGGTGTGGAGTACTACGTTTGAATTGCCTGTAGCCAAAAGTATAAGTGCCATATTCAAGTGCAATGGTGATCATTGATTTCGTCAGGGGTTTGGCATTAGTTTTGTTGCATGGAAGTCCGTGTTGATGAAGGTATATAGGATAAAGTGTGAGTTAATGAGGTGGTGGCTGTTTGCACGTAGTAATTTGTGATGGGTGATTCTGGGAGAAACACTAGATAAGATATAGAGACAGAGTGTTTGTGCCATGAATGCAAAGCATCCATTTTGTTTTAGCAAGTTGTTTTGCTCTGATTTCTTTTACCTCCTCCTTATTCATCTCAGCATCAAACAACTGATTATAGTCCGACTTGATCAAATCCTTTGTCTGACGAACAAAGGGTGATGTGACATTTTCCATTTTTAGTTTGTAGGATTATTAGAAACTAGAGATAGGCTAGCTATCTTTTCAGAGAAATGTTTGTTTTGTTTAAAATCGTTCATTAACTTTGAGAAACGATGATAGTAAGATTCAATCGATTCCCCATCAGTAGAAGTGAGTGTTTCCCATTCATTAAACAGCTTAGCCTTTTTTTCAACCCGAGACCCGACCCTATTTAGAACTCGGGTCATTCGGGTTGACCCGAATAAGATTTTTGACCCGAGTAACCCGACCCGAATAGGCTCGGGTCAGGTTCGGTTTGGGTCGGGTCGGGTTCGGGTCGGGTCGGCTTTTTTGACACCCCTAGTAGTAACATTAGTACTAGCAGTACTAATATATACTCACAGTAGTAACATGTACTAGCAGTCTTAATATTACTACTAGCAGCACTAACTACTTAGCTTATATTTCAGTCTTCAACTCTGAGCAGTCTTAACTTCAACTAACAGCAGTAACTTTACACTAACAGTACTAGATTATACTAACAGTAGTATAATTTAATTTTTTAAATACCCGCATTATACACATTCTGATTCCTTGCAAACTGCCCTACATTGTACTCTATTTGATTTTTTGAATTCTGCCCTGCATACTGTCTAAACTGATTTCCCCCATTACCTCCAACCATGTTTATACTCGGCTGAGCAATCTGTCTGTTGCGAGGGTTTGATGAAATTATTTGGTTGTTGATAGTTGGTGTGGAGTATTTTAGTTTGAATGCCTTGGCTATAAGTATAAGTGTAGTCTTAAATCATTATCTTTGTCTTGTGATATGTGTAGTAATCTTTTGACTTTAGGCTTGAGCTTGTTCCTTTAGCTTGACGTATGTGGTCTTGAGCTTCTTGAGATCATCAGACATACATCATCTCTTTTCATCATCTTGTAATCCTTTGCCTTCTTGTTATCTTGTGACTTTCGGACCAACATGCTCATACTTTTATCTCGAAAGCTTGTATAATCATCTTTCTTGAAATTCTTTAACTTTAACACTTCATGACTTCAAGGAAGACGTGCAATATCAGAGTAGCGGAAGTCTTTTGAAACATGTACTTGAGCTTCCATAATGTCTTTACATATGTCGGACGGGCATGAGCATGTGGCTATGAATTCGACTCGTCATCAGTAAACTGCTGCCGCCGTCGGGAAACCTGCATGAATGGGTTAGTGATAAACAACATATGTGGATGATAGTGTCTTTGTCACTTCGTCGAATACGGTTTCAATAACCACGGTTCCTCGTTAAACAGTATAAATACTGCCTCTGATCAGGTAGAATTCAAAAAGAAACTCCTTGACAGGGTTTCGCAGCTGTACTAGCCGTTCTCATTACCAGAGCGTCTCAAAGCAGACAACACGGTATGAGTGAACTAGTGAGTTACTATCTCCACAATTGAATCAAAAATTGATTTGAATATCAATCGATGTATCACTTGCTAAAGTGGTTTTGCAATACCTCAAGAGTTTTATTCATTTCGAAATTCATCAACCGTCAATTCATAGTCTGGACCGAATCGATATCCAGTGTCACAAGTTTGATCCATGTAGAATCTCATAAGTTACCTATCGCAGAGCTTGTTTGATGTTGGCTCTGGAAGGATTTTCATCGTCATTGTGAATACTTAAGTATCACTCTGATGTTCTGGCAATATCACAAGGATAATGCGTATGACTCTTAATATATTACTTGTTTTCATAGTGTGTGAATAACAAGGGTATTTTGGATTAGTATCCTAGTGAGATTTATAGATGATCACTTTATGGCTCTAGACTCGATAGTGCACTTTGGTTTTAGTAATCGAAGGCTGGAGTAGACTGTCACCTATTCAATACCAACTAATATCGAATAAAAGGTGGGTGGGTTCAGGAGGGAGGCCAACTAACCGAGTGAGAAATTCGATAGAATTGAATATATATATAGGTAATGTTGTATATAAAATATTGTATGTATTTATATATGGTATGTATATATATATATATATATATATAAATATATATATATATATATATATATATATATATATATATATAATATATATGTATTTATATAAATGCATGTATGGATATATGCATGTATGTATAATGCATGTAAGTATAATGTTAATATATATATTATATAAATATAATATAATATATATATATATATATAATATATATATATATCTATAGAAATATGTATATCTAATAAGTATATATATATAATGATGTATATATTATATAAATGTATAGTATAATCTACTATATGAGTGTGTGTGTGTGTGGTGAGTGTAGGTACGTATAGATATCATAATCTTTTCTAAACATAAACGTTATCTCTTAAACAAATACATATGTATATCTTGTACAAAAATATCTTAATACTTATCTTCACAAGTATTCTTGTTCTCCAAACAATCTTTATCTCTTTAAACCAAATTTATCCTCTTGGCAGTAGTAAGTCTTCTAACAGTTGTAATCCAGCAGCATTAACTTTTGTACCAGCAGTACTAATAAACATAAGCAGTAGTAACATTAGTACTAGCAGTACTAATATATACTCACAGTAGTAACATGTACTAGCAGTCTTAACATTACTACTAGCAGCACTAACTACTTAGCTTATATTTTAGTCTTCAACTCTGAGCAGTCTTAACTTCAACTAACAGCTGTAACTTTACACTAACAGTAGTAACTAGCACTGGTAACTTTATACTACCAGTACTAACTACTTAACATAATTTCCATTATGTACCTGAGCAGTAGTAACTCTAAGAATCCTTGAAGTCTTTTAAGTCCCAACATAACCCATCTATCTTCCATTGTGTTATGATTTCTAATATCCTACAACATCAATTGACCCGTTTTAACCAAAATGTTATTAATTCCTCAATTGTGATATATTTCTTTTTCAGACTCAATCATTTAGTGCAAGAAGCTGGTCTTCGCGTATTTTGAAATCATTCTTCAACTTCATCCTTTCTTCTTGAAAAAAGGAAACAGTTGATTTTTCTTTTGAAATTTGGTTATTTAGATTTGCAATTTCCTCATTGAAAGTCGTTATTTGTTTAGCAGAACTTAAGTGGAGTGCATTTATCTTTTTTGTAAGACATTGTTCTTAATAAACCGACTTTTGATAACACCTTTCAAGTTTATCATATTTTTCTTGATTGATTTCAAAACATTTTTCTTGTCCATTATATCTAGCAAGCTCAGTGGTCAAATCGTCATTCTTTTCTTTCATTTTGCGATTGACCATGTTGACTTTCTTAACTTCGATGACCAAATTATTATATAATGACTCAAAATAAGCACGTGTTTCCTCAACAGTTGCAGGATTTTGGTCTACTGGTCATCCATTATGTTCCACATTGGAATCTGCATAGATAACATTGTTGTCATTCTGTTGATCTAAAAATGGCTCAGTAATGGGCTCGAGTAGCTCAGTATTCTGCTCCTCTTGAGTAAACATATTGAATATATCATTATTATAATAATTTTCATAGTGGTGTACCTCAGCTGATCCATCTGAATCGTAGACGGGAGCTTTATTAGCTTGAGTACTCGATGAAGATGCTTGCTACAAATTTGTCATTAAGATGCAATTTGCATTTACTTCCTCAATCTCTTTAATATCACCTGTAGCAGCCATCAAATCAACTTCCTCAGCTTGGAGTTGGATCCTGGCTTTTTCCTTTTGATTAATCAGCAACTGAGTCTGAAGATAAGTAGCATCCCTTCTCTAAGGTCTGACTGTGCAATTTCTAGCATAATGACCCACTCCTCTGCAATTATAATACCTTATCTGATTATCATTATTCCCATTACCATTACCCTTCTGATTTGTAATCCCTAGAACAACAATAAGCCCATTCTGATTC
>BQNB010179182.1:0-12797 GCA_026074375.1 Tanacetum coccineum | reverse complement strand
AAAAAAAATTCAATACACACAATAACAAAAAATGACAAGTATGATACATTTTCATGCAATTATCCCGAGAATATATTGCTGATGAAGGTTATGATTATGGTTTGGTGTTATGCATTTTTAGACGACAGAAGTTGTTCTTGAATCCTTCATTATGAACTTCAGGAAGAATCTACTCCATATTAAACAAGTTGGAGCATGAAAATGTTAGTAATATAGTTTCGCTTAGCTTATTTTAAATGAAAAGTTGGTATAGTTATGTGTTAGGTGCTGTCATTTATGAGCAAATGAAGTTTAACTCTACTTGAATTAAATTGCACCATTTATATATTTTTCGCAGCATGGTTGTACTATTATAGGGGTGCGAAAATTTAATTTATTTTTTTTTAAAAATTAGGTAAAGAAAAACTGGATATATTTTAGAAGGGTTTTTTTAGCATGTGTTTTAAAGTGGGGACATCAGACTGTGTGTCACAGCCATTGGCCAGCAGTTATTATAATGATTAATAACAATAACTGCTGGCCAATCAGGCTGTGACACACAGCCTGTGTCCCCACATGTGCGAGAAAAAACCATTTTGGAGCGTATATATAACATGTGCGCTTGTAGAGCTACCAAGATTTGACCAAAATAAGTCCTCCTTTCTTACGTATCAAATTAAATCCATTTTATAAGCAAGTGTATATAATTAATTAATTAAAGTAATCATTGGCGCCGAAAATAAACTCAAGCAAATGTTAAAAGAACAAGTTAGGTTCACCCGCGCTCCGCTGCGGGATGTTTGGCGGCCGGTGTTTTTGGTTGGACGTGTTAAAGGTATATTTAAATAAAAAAAAAATTAACGGTCGTTAAGTAACGACCGATTTCAAGCACTGTTTTGGTGCGTTCTAAAAAAAACTAACGGTCGACCGCTAGTGGGGAAAAGGGTATTTTATAAAAAAAAATTAAAATGAGGGTAGTTTTCGTAATTTAACACATAGTGCGAGGGGGTATTTTGTAAATATTTGATGGGCTATTTCGTAAATAAAAAAAGGCACGGGTCGGGGCGGACCGGGTCGGGTCGACCCGACAATGCCGATAACTCAAAAAATGCGAGTGAATATTTTGGAAAAGAAAGCAAAAAAACAATTTAAAAAAAAAATTTTAAAATGTTAAATATGTATAACAAAAATATTTAAGTACATGAAAGCTCGAAAAGCTTGATAAAAGCTCGAGCCCGAGCTATTGAAATCTTGAACTCGGCTCGTTATATGTTTAGAGCTTGTTTATTGGGCTTGGGCTTGGTCTCGAGCTCGATAAAAGCTCGGCTCGATCGAGTCAAGCTCAAGCTCTAGCTCGAGTTGCTTGAGAAAATCTTGACTTGATTGCAGCCCTATTATTGATAATATAACTTTAAGGTTCACTTGAGTCGGTTGAGGGGTTAAATTCAGATTATATAGAGTTGTTATTTAACGTACAAACAATTAAGGCGTGTCTGAATAGCTTGTTAACATAGCCCTTCGATCGATCATGCTTGGTTTAACAATTTTCCTTTAGAGTATACTTGATAATTATCCAGTAAAATCGGTTGTGAGTTAGTATGTACATATTAAAGTTCCAATCCGTGAATTAACCGATGATGATAACATTCAAATTATCATACGCGTGCTTGTTAATTCACGTACTTTCTAAAGCACTACGCATTCTTTGAAACAAAATAGTATATTTCTCCGTGTATCTTTATAACTGAAGGCAGTTGATCATAATTCATACAGACGATCAAAATTATTTCAACTCTGCATGTTAAAAATACTTGTGTGCTTTAATTAGTGTCCAATTGGCTCCAAGCAGATAGATCTTCTGTGCTCTATTAATACCATTAATTAGACGATCTTGGAAAAGTGAATCATGTTGGCATTTCTGTTTTGGTGTTGGGTGTTTGAAATACAAAAGTGTTCAAGTTTAAGGGACAACGAAATCCAACATTAATGAGCATAACATGCATGTAATCAAACAGTGATTATGTCAAAATATATTTAAATCAAAATTAATCATGGTTTGAATGATTATTATCTGATTACATATTTACATGCATCCCTTTTCCCCCAAAACAAATTGGAAATCTAACAGTAACATATAAAAATAATATTTAATAGTCACAATATAATAAGACTATTTGTAATTAACCAATGATTAATATTTTCACCAACAACAATAAGGGGGCGTTTGGATCGCTGGAATTCGTTGTAATTGTAATTTGAATTACATTCCAATCGTGTTTGATTGGTAGGGTGGAAGGAATTATAATTCAGATTATATTACGATGACTATTTGTTTTGCGTTATAATTGTAATTAAGTCAATACAATTACATCAAGTGAGGAAATTCACATTTCATAGGAAGTTTGATAGAAAGTTTTGAATTACGTTGTAATTCAGAATTTTTATACTTTAAAACATCAGTATTTATAAATTATTATTATTATTTATTATTATATTATATAAATAATAAAATATTAATAATTATTATATTTATTATTATTATTATTATTTATTTTATTTTATTATAAATCACTTTATTAGGAAACTCAAGAGATTTACAATAAATTAGAAGGGAGCCGAGATACTATCTGGGCCTTCACTCCTTTAGCAATAGCGAAACTGATCCTATTAGATATATGAACAACAGTACGTGCCCCAATGTCCTGAGTTATGGAGAACTTCCGGATCCACTTCAGCAATGTAACTGCGTCTGCCTCTAATTCCCCCAAAGAAGAGAAAGAAAAGGGAAGAAACCCATATCCAATAGCCGCACACTTAGCCATATACTTACCGCGTTTACGCTGTGCAGCATCAATCACGGCCCGACCGGGTACGAAATCAACCATCCCGGTTTGCGTCAAAGGTGAAGATCCAGTCAGATCCACACACACATCAAGTCCTCCATCCCACGAGTAAAGTAACATATCTGCTGGACGTAATGGTTTGTCACGCCCCCCATCCAACCCGATATCAACTTCCTTACCAGCTGAAATCCCAGAATGATAACATATGTCGACAAAGGTATCGCGCACAACGTTATGGCGATGTTTAATACAAATAATCCTAGCACACGATACAGCATGGTCTCCATAAATATCCCCAGAAAAAACCCTTGAACAAGCTGAACAAGGTTTCGAAACAGAAAATAAGGGGATACCTAACCGATAACACAAACCATAACGATAAGTCTTACCGTTCATAGTTTGTCCCAACCCAGAAATAGGGACCGTCCTAAGCCAATCAGATGTATGATCCTCCCTTTGAGAAGTCCACAAGGCTATCAGTTGAGGAGATAAAGAAAATGTGAACTCTGCATTTTTAGTAATCCGTGTGAAATATATATCTGCCATTTTTTTCATGAGTTTTGGGGGCAACGATCACACTTGGATTACTCAAAAAGTCAGTCTCCATAGATGTATTAAACACAGATAAGGTATCATCGAAAATAGGCCCGGGAGAAACAATACCAGTATGACGAAGCAGCTTAGTCTGCAAGCTAGCAGACTGCAATCGAGAAGCAAGAAATGCATAATTCAAAACATCACCCGCAGAATAGACACCAAGCCCCCCAAATGCAAAAGGTAATGTGGCAAGCCTCCATTGCCAGTCGCCAAATCCTGATCCAGAAGCAGTGACAATACGCTCTAGAGAAGAACGAAGAGCCACGTCAAAAGAACGTTGAGCAGTCTCAAAGACACGCGGAGGGCATGTGCGCATAATAAAGTATAGCCTGGAAATACCCGTACAAGAACGAAGAAGCAACAACTCGCATTGAGGATCATTAATTTTAGCAATAGCATCCATAAGCCCAATGGTTTTTTTTGGTAAAGTCTTTTTTGTCTTTCTCTCTCTAAGTGTTCATTATGGTTTTGGCCAGTCTCTTCATCACAATACAAAAATCAAAATCCACACTAGCGAGCCCACCAAGTAATTTAACACCATGAGAGGGCCGAGCAATATTAGGTGGAAGGCCTGGTTCGAGGGTCTTCCTTTGACCAAAAAACTTCGATTTTATCGACGTTAAGATGCAGGCCACACCCCGACCCATCCTCCATAAGAACACATACCCATATCTAAAACTCATATCTAAATCAGTCACACACAAATCAACCATCACACAAATCATTTCATCTTCATCATTTCATCTTCATCATTCTTACAACATCAACCACCACTCAAATCCCACCACAATCATTTCAAGTACAACAAACCCACTACTTACACTAAACAAAATAAATCAACCATCATACATCTTATCAACCATACAAAATACCCAGATTCAAATCAATCATCACACGGCTAAAATTAACCAACAACAACGACAAACTGTAAATTGTTACAAAAAATATGACGAAAGTTTAAGTAAAAAAGAAAAAAATGATGAATCTTTCAAATCATATACATCCTCGTCTGTTAAACCCTCGATCTGATAAAAAGAAACTAAAAAATCAAATAAATAAATATAACAAAGGTGATATCTGGCAGATATAGGCCGATTTGGCGCCGGAGAAAATGGCAGAGATGGCGGTGAATGTTTGGTGGGTACTGGGTGATGGTAGAGGTAGCGGCGCAGGTGAGGGCAATCGATGGTTATAATGGATGTTAATGGTGTGGTGTTTTCCGGTAGGTGAGGGCCTTGCGGTGACGGTGGATCTGATGGTGGTGAGGGGGGAGGGAGGCGTTGAGAGCTGTGGTAGAGGTTGATGAGTGGGCTGGAGATGGTGGTGGCGGTTGGCAGTGCGCTGGAGATGGTGGGTGATGGCCAAAGGTGGTGTGGTGGGTGGAGAAATGGTTGAGTGGGTTGGAGAAATGGTTCGGTGACTCGGAGAAGTATGAGAAATGAAAAGTAAAAAAGGGCAGGTAGGGTTGTGAAATTTATTGGTGGGATGAGTGAATGAATGAAAAAGACGCAAATACCCATCCAATTATTAGACTTAACGAAAAAAGTTAACGACCATCTAAAATAGGGATGACCAGCGTTACAAGTTTCAAAATTAGGAACGCCTAGTGTATTTAAAATGAAATAGGGACGAAACTTGATGTTTGGTATAAACCATAGGGACGAAACATGTAATTTTTTCTTGTTAGTTAATAAAGCCGGCCCGCTTGTGTCGGCCCATTAGCCCGTCTAGCATTAGGGCATCCTTTATTTATTTTGTGTATTTATACATTGTTTGCACAGACTTTTCATTCATCAAGTAATACAATTTAGTCAATTTCGGTTCATTAGTTTCTACAGATATCACCGCCCGCATGGATAATATTGAGATTGTGCATGAATTGGTTCTTTCCCTGTAATTTGAAATTTAACATATTACGTCAAAAGCAAGAGACACACGTACGTACGTAATCTGGAAAAAAGTTCAACAAATAAGAGACACATATGACACTGTTCACGAAAGGGTTCTTATGATTACACAACTAGGGATGGCAATAAAACCCGTACCCGATGGGGACCCGATCCCCAAACCCGAATTGACTGGGGAATCCCCGAGTTAACCGGGGATGGAGATGGGGACGGGGAATCCCCGAATTATGAAACCGGGGATGGGGCGGGGATGGGGATAACAGAAATCTCCGGCCCCGTACCCGACCCCGAACTTTTTAATGTACAAATATATATATATATATATTATTTGTATATTAATATTACATGTACATGTATATGTATAAATTAGTAAGTATTGACAAATATTATACTTAAAGTATATTTGTATGTATATGCCATATTTAATGAATCGACTACTTTTAAAATGTTAAGTACTAACTATATATTATTCAACTAATATTTTTTTTGAATACACACATTCGATCCATTTTATTTATATAGTATATGTGATATTTTAGTATTTACGATGCTTTAAAGTCGAATGACATTTTAATTAATCAAACTATTTACAATGCATGAGTTCTAAGACATTATGTAGGTCAATTATTTATATTTTCGTTTAGTTGTGTAATTTTTATGCTTAATTTATTAGTGCGAAAAATTCCCGAATCCCCGTGGGGATCCCCGATCCCCATTGGGGACGGGGATGGGGATGCAAATAGATTCCCCGATGGGGATGGGGACGGGGATGGGGATGAGGCTGAGAAACGGGGATGGGGATGGTAAATACGATCCCCGAAATTCCCCGACCCATTGCCATCCCTACTTACAGTTTCCACACCTCATAGTACACAACCCTTCATGGTGCATCCTGCACTTATTGCAGTAGGGTAGTGGCCCAGCATATCCTCTTCTTTCATTGTTCCCAGCTGTGAAAACACATATCCTTTTTATATCAAAAATGACCCATAAAAGACAAAATTGTGCTTAAAATTCTAGTATATTGTTTGTTTTGTCTTTGTGATTGTGTAGGTACGGATAATGCAAAATTCGTAAGAAAACGGTCAAAACCGGACAAACACGGACACGGGAAAGGAAAGAGAATACAAGAGCCAGGAGAATGCTATCAAAGGATAACAAAAGTCAAAACTTGGTCAACCAAAGTCAACCACTAAATGACAAAAAACCCTAACACCGTTATCTTTTTATTAATAAAAGATAACGGTCGTTATCTTTCTATAAAACAAAAAAAACCAATCCTTGTTAACTTTGCTTGAGCCCAAAACAAACACCCATGGCCCAATCTTTTTATATAAGCCCGAAGTCAAAACATATAAAACGGGTCAAAGAAAAGTCAAACGCACCCTTTTATAATTCTTACGCGGGAAATGCTGTTGTTACTATTCACCATCTTCTTCGATTTACCTCGGGCTCAAAACAAAGGGTAAATGAAAATTAAGGATGTGGCTACGCAATTCAAGTGAAACCCTCCACCTTGGCAGAGTTATACGTCACACAAGCATATGATTGGTTGAAGCCCATAAGGAGTGACACGCGGGCAAAGGAGAAAACACACTTATGATTGGGATTTTGCACTATAATAAGTACAAAAGAAGCACACAAGGCCAGACATACGAAATGCCACGCTGGCAATCCGTGTGCTCCTCAATCTAATCCGACGGCTCAAAGATGGTTTCCAATGATTGCTAAGATTCAAGGGACAAGATTGATGGGAGCGTATAACAGACTAAGGACCTAGAAGCTTCATCCAGGCCTATAAATAGAAGCCTTCATCACTCACAAGAGAGATATCTAGGAGTAGTTTAAAAATTAGCTTATAGATTTTAGCTTATAATGTAATTTAGCTTAATTTTTAAATGTAATCTTGTTTTTCAATAATTTGTAATCTGTTTTGAATATCAATGAAATTTTAGTTTACTCAATAAAATCTGTTCTTGCTTATTATGTTCACTTGTTTCCAAAAGCTTTATTAAACTGTTCTATAAGCTTTCAAACTACTCATAAGCTTGTAAACAAGCTTATCTCTAGCTCATCTAAGTCTTTAAGCTTGGATTTGAGCTCAATAAAGCCTTAATCTACTGTAACTTTAAAATCAGCTTAAATACCTATGCTATGGATGGATTAAGCTTTTTGGAAGGGAAGCTAGAAAAGGATGAGCTTCCAGGACCCCTACCAGCTTATCCAAGGATAAGCTGGAGCTTGTAGAGTAGCTCCACGAGCTTGTCAAGCCTTTGTTAAGCTAAGGCTTATTGTAAGTTGCTATTTCCATTTCTGTCTTAATTTTCAGCTTATAATTTGCTTATTCTGCTTACCTGCTAGCTTATTTGTGCTTAAATCTATCTCATTGTGCTTATTAATCATGTTTGATCATCTGTTTTCAGCATTTGTAGTGTAGATCTTAGTTTTTCATATTTTGTCTTATAAATCATTAAAAATCCAAAAATATTTAGCATAATGAGTAGTTGTTAGATTCTAGCTTATTTGATTGTTAGTATAAGCTCATAAGATCTGTTTTTGGCTGTTTGTTATCTGGTATTGAACTTTTGTTCACTAAATCTCTATTTCATAAGCTTAAATGGATTTCAATGATTTTAAAGGAGTGTTTGGCACAACAGTATTAACCACAAGTTAATACTGTTGTTGGCCATTTGGTCTTTTGAATTTGCTTTTAATCTCTCATATAAGTCTGTTTTAGGTAGTTTTATAAGCTAGGTTAGAAGTTATTTAGGTTTTAATAGGTTAGTCTAGTATATGTTCAAGTCTGTTAGGTTTAGTTTGCATTATAAGCTCTAATCATTTCTAGTGTTTGCATTAGGTGTTATTAGCTTAAGTTTTGAGTTTTGTTAGTGTTAAAATTAGTTCATCAAGTCTGCATTAACTAGTCTTTATCTTTGGTGCATATACATGTCAACTGCATCAGCAGTGTTAAATGCACATAAAAGGTCATTTTTCTAGCATTCATTTTTTAGTAGGTATAAAAAATAGGTGTTAGAGTTTTAATTTTTCAGCATAGATGTGTTATAACATGGTTTAACAAGTTTGCAATTAGTTTTTAAATTCTAGCTTATTTTGTCATCTAAATTTAAGCTGCAAAATAGTACTTTTGTCTTTTCAAAAATCAGCATGATCTGAGTATTAAAGCTATTTTCAATAGGCTTTTTCAATAAGCAATTGATTTTCAAACCTTGTTCCAAAAGTTGTTTTTGGAAGCTTATTAGTTGTAGAGTAAGCTTGCATAAGTCATTTCCCCACAAGGATACAAAAGCTTATCTAAAAATAAGCTTAAAGGTCCTTGCAGGGTCTGTTTGGTTCCAAAGTTTGCTTAAGAGCTTATTGTGATTTTTCAGCTTATGGCTTGGTCTCTTGAGCTTATTTCTGTCCACATTGACTTATTAGGTTAGACTTAGGATAGATATTGCTTATTTAGCCCTAGTATAGCTTATTTCTAGCTTTTAAAGTTCTTAGATTTTTCAAAAAGCCAAAAAAATTAGTTTTAGTTGTTTTTCTGCCTTTTAAGCCATTTTTCAGCTTATTTCTTGAGTTTCAATAAAAGTTTCTTTTATTAAAAGTGCTTATTTTTAGCTTTTCTAAAACTTTGCTTTTATAAGTTTTCAAAAATAAAAAAAGGGAAGATGGAAATCGGGGGTGAGCAAGGCTCGAACCCCCGACCTCAACATCCTCAACCCTTTTAAACACCTCACCACACACCTCTAACCATCGTGCCCTGGGGTCTTTTTCGTTATAGACTCGCATTATCTATTTCTTATATACAATTTACCCATTTTAGCTTTATAAGCTGTTATAGCTTATTACACAGCTTATTCGATAAGCTGTGTAACTAAGCTTATTTTTCCTAGGTCCGTATTAGTTCAAGCTATTTTCCATAATTTTTTCAGAATTTTTATAATTAGTTTAGTATTTTTAAACATTTATTTTTATTAAAAACTTTAAAAAATCATAAAAAATAGAAAAATAATCAAAAAAATATAATTCTTTTTTAGAAAATTTTCTTTTATCGTAAAGTTTCTAGGAAAATTAATTTTGCTTTCGTAGGGTTAAAATTGCAAAATTTCAATTTTTAAAGAACGGGATTCATTTCCGTTCTCGTTTTTCGTGTTTTTAAGCTCATTTCAATTCCGTTTTTGTTCTAGTTTTCTTTAAACTTACTTTTTAGTCAATTAGAGTCTATTTAAAAAGAAAAATTCATTTTAGGTTTAAATTTGGAAATTTAGGGTTTTTAACTGCCGTTTAGGGTTCCCGTTTTGCGTTTTTAGTTAAAGTTTGATTTCCCGTTATTTGTTTTCATGCTTAATTGTTATCATTTGCTTATTTTAATTCGTAGAAATAGATAATCAAATCAATCTTTGTTACCAATTCAAATCATTGTCCGAACAACAAACGTGGTCTCAATTTCATAAATCGTTGGGGAATAACGACCCGGGAATCATACTTCCCGGTTAATATACGTATTATATTATATATATATTTGTGAAGATTTTCCTTTTTACCTTTGTCCTCAAGGGTAATTTGGTAATTTTCTATCATATTATATTTTATTATTACGTGTGTTGGTTTTCTACGAATCAACCACCTCAGCCACAACAAGGTTCTTCAGATTCCATCTTAATCAAGCGCATTGGTGAACTCGAACAACATATAGCAGATTTGGTGAATGCAAATCAAGCCATGGAGGAAAGGCTAGACAAGCAAGGGAACATGATCCATCATTTGGAAACTCAAGACTTGTCTAAAATGATCAAAGTGCAGACATTGGAATTTATAGACTCGCAGGAGATTGACCAGAAAATCGAAGAATCTGTGAATGAGGTGGTTACCGCATCAGTTCAGTATGCAATGAGAGCCCCTCTTCGTGCTCGCTTCAAGGATCTTCCTACGTCTTACATGAAGGAAATTCCGCTTCAACGCATGTTAGAGGAGAACTATGACAAGGGTCACGAAGATCACCGAATGGTCTATGAAGCATTGCAGAAATCTATCATTCTTGATGAAAGTGAGCACTTTGATGCAGACAAGGCCGAGGAGCGAACAAAGAAGAAAAGTAAGCAGGATTCACCTAAAACTCTGCTTGGGTCACCACCTTCACCACCTCCTCCTCCACCACCGTTTGGTGCATCAAGGGCTTCCGGTACTACAGGAGCCTCTGCTTCCGCTCAAGATCCTCCTCCACCACTATCCAACACTTAAGGTGATCAGTCTACAAGCACCGCTGCCCTAAGCTCTTCAAAGACAGCTGCTTCAGCTAAATATACGGCTTGGACGACGACTGACACAAGAACTAAGCCAATTGTCTCATCCATTCCTGAAGAACTCCATATGGATGACAATACGACTGGAGACAAACAAGCATACTCATCCGATGGTGAAGACATTGGACGTGATCATATACCTTCAGTCAACCTGAGGCAGAGTTGGTGGAAGCCAATCACGGAAGACAAGCCTGCTACACCAGAACCTGCCTGGACCATTCCATCATCTGACCTGACCGTCCCAATGAACAACTGGGCCTCTGCTCTGAAGTCTACCTATGCACCTCTACCAGAGAACTCACTACTGGCTCAGACCGGTGACATGGCAACATTCATAGACTGGTACTGCAAAAAGCAAGGAATCTCTGAACTTACTCAAAAAGACCTGGAAGGCCCTGCATATGAAATTGTCAAAGTCTTTCATCCCGACATAGTTCATCTCCAGTTCCAAATGGAAGAATGCCACAAACTTCTCACCGATCAAGTGGACGATGCAATCCTCAGGTACAATGTCAGCAAACCACTACCACTGGGTGGTGAACCTGGACATGTCACAATCCAACCTGACTTCTTTTTTAACAAAGATTTGGAGTATCTTTGATATGGTCGCAAGATTGGCAGGCCGGCATTGTCTATCTCGAAGATGAAGGCGGCCTATTATCCTGATGTCGGCTTAGAGCAAATGGTACCCGATCAGATATGGATTGAAGAGGAATGCAAGTATGACATTGCTGCTATGTATGGTATATCTCATTGGTGGTTTCAAAGACAGCGATTCTACATTGACAGACACTCATCTGAAGGTGATCGCAGAGCTGTACGGACTCATATGCGTATCTTAAGTGTCGTCCAAATCGAAGTTTTCTCAATGTATGGGTACAATTACTTAAAGAAGATAGTCCTTCGTCGAGCTGATCTCAAAGAATATGGCATCGCGGAAAATGACTTCAAATATATGTACCCTAGTGACTTTGAAGATCTGTACTTGTTGAATCTTCAAGGTCACTTGGACCATCTCTCACCCGAAGACAAAAATATTCTCACTACTACTGTCAACTTATGGACCAGAAACTTAGTGATCAGACAACGTGTAGAAGACTTCCAGCTGGGGATTGAGAGTTACCAGACACAGTTAAACCTCACTAAACCTCGATGGGATGCCACTGGCTTTGAGTACAAGCATGACTTCACCGTAATTGACTCTCCAAGGGCCGTCACATTTAGAGACAAATACGGGGTTCAGATGATCATGAGGTTCAATGAGATCCACAAGTTCAGTGATGGTACTCTGCAACAGATTGATGAGGCGTTGGACTACAGAGTCAAGGAATTCAGGGTCAACAAGATGAATCCAGGTTTAAACACAAGGTTTTGGACGAGGAAAGACGTCGACAGAAGCAAGGAGTTTATGTACGCCATACAGAAATGACTTAAGACAAGACGTATCTTCCGGAATTTGGAAAGCTTTGTTGGTGGAAGGATAAAAGAAGGCGACTACCGATTGCTGAAGAGAACCGAATGAGGGGTCGTTTTATTATATATGTTGTTGAAATATGTACATTCTACTGTAGTGATTAAACTATACCTTAGGCTTGTATATTAAGTTTTATTATGTTCCATAATCGACCTGTATAAACCTGACACACTTTCTCCCAAATTTTCCTAACCTAAATCAATTGAGACCCAAAATCTCAACGGATTTGAAATTTTTGCTCGGGGGAGAAAATGTGATTTAATTATGAAAATCTAATAAAAATGTGATCTTTTGAACTTAAGTGTAGGCTCTCCCATAT
Organism: Tanacetum coccineum; assembly: GCA_026074375.1. Classification (NCBI taxonomy): domain Eukaryota; kingdom Viridiplantae; phylum Streptophyta; class Magnoliopsida; order Asterales; family Asteraceae; genus Tanacetum; species Tanacetum coccineum. The sequence continues at coordinate 369 of BQNB010179182.1, read as the reverse complement.
GTGCTAAACTCTTTCGAATATCGACGCACATATTGAGGGGGAGCGAATGGTTATGATGTCAATTGTGGAAATACCTAAGACCGACCCTGTAATTAATCTATCAAAGTTATAAGGATGGTAAGGTTAGGTACTCGTTCCTACAATCCTGCCAGAGCCGGAGGGATCTACCTAGGGACAATCCACTAGTTAGTGTAGAAGTCCTTAGGTATGATTACAAAATGAGTAACGTGAGAATAAAGGAATAGTGCGGACTGAGATAGAGCTAGTTCTGGAACATACCCAACAAGGTACTAGTAATGAAGTCTCGGTAAGCACTGAAGGGGTTGAAGAATGAAAAAGAAATGTTAATATAAAGGGTGAAAAGAAAGC